>PVKC010043082.1:0-11835 GCA_004027635.1 Crocidura indochinensis | reverse complement strand
TGGAAGAAAAAAAGAGAAGGAAAATAAAGTCAAAAACTAACAAATCAAAACAAAACATGAAAAAGAAGGAATGCTAGAGTAGCAAGGTTTGGCATTCCCCCACTTTTTTTTTTTTTTTTTTTGCATAGGCACAGTAAGCGTTGGAAGAAAGGGAATTCCCGTGGCCTAAGAGATTCAGGGATTCTCCATCCTTGAAGCATACCATGATAGAATCAACCCCTAGCTCCATATATACTCATTACCCCATCCCAAAGGCTTTTTTGTGGTGCCAGGAAACTTTCCTCTCAGTTGTGGGTGAGAAAATCAAGCCACTGTAGCTAGTGATCTTGGTATTTGCGCAGGTCATAGGACAGGGTCTAGGATAGAGTCTTTACGGTTCTAGAGGTTGCTATCCATCATTGTTGTTGTATTCAGTCTTCTGTAACAATTGCTCCCTGTTTGGTAATGGCATTTTTAAGGATGAAACATCATTGACCAAGCAAGTAAAAAAGTTAAACAAATGGGACTACATTAAACTAAGAAGCTTCTTAACTTCAAAGGAAATGGTGACAGTTTACAAATACTGACCAATAATTGGTAGAAATTATTCAACAAATACCTATTGGACAAACGGGGCACTGGTAGATCTTAACAAATATATATATATATATATATATATATATATATATATATATATATATATATATATACCTAACTAATCAAACAATGGGGGAAGAGATAAATAGAAACTTTCTCAAAAAATACAGATGGCCAAAAAGCACATGAAAAAATGCCCAACGTTATTAATCATTATGAAGCAAATCAAAACAACAATGATATTTCCTCTGTGAGAGGAAATGGCACACAATAGAGAACAGCGCTCAACAGAAAGAACAAGAAAAAGAAGTTCTGGTGCAGATTCTGGAATAAATGGTTTATCATTAACAGCTGATGAGAATATAGTCTGGTCCAACCTTTTTGGAAAACTATTTTGATATTCCTCACAAAAAAAATGAGAAATTAAACTTCATATGGCACAGCAATAAATATACAAAAATATGCCCTAACAGCCCCCAAACCACAATACACTAAAAGCATCTGCACTCTTATGATCATTGCAGAATTATTCATAATAGCCAATATCTGGAAATAAGTACTAAATTCAGATGAGTGGATAAAGAAACTTGATACATCTACACAATTGAATACTATGCAGCTGTTAGAGAAAATAAAGTTATGAAATATGCTTATATATGCATGGATATGGAGAGTATCATGCTGAGTGAAATTAGTGAGAGGGTGAGAGATAAATGTAGAAAGATTATACTCATCTGTGGGATACATAAAAAAGAAAGTATGAAAAAAAGAAAGTATGTTTGTAATATCCCAAAACAGTAGAGATTAGGACCAAGAGGACTGTTCAATGACAAGAAGCTTACCACAAGGAGAGGAGGGGTGTAATTAGAGCAGAGAAGAGACCACTAATTGATAATGATTGTTTGAAATGATCACTCCAAACAAAAAATGGGTTCTGAAAGGAGTAAAGTGATAATGCATTATAATGCTTAAGTAAGAATATTGCACACCACATTGGCTAGAAGGGACAGAGACAGAGGGACGAGGAGGGGTGTAAAAATGTCAACCATAGAGGCAGCAGGTGGGACAGGTAGAGGGAAACTGGGAACATTGGTAGCAGGAAATGTGCACTGGTAAACGGATAGGTATTGGAACATTTTTACTGAAAATCCATTATGAACAACTTTGTAATTGTATGATTCAATTAAATATTAGTCAAAAACTTCATGAGATTTGGATATTGGGGCCGGAGAGGTGGTGCTAGAGGTAAGGTGTCTGCCTTGCAAGAGCTAGCCAAGTAAGGACAGCGGTTCCAGCCCCCAGCGTCCCATATGGTCCCCACAAGCCAGGGGCAATTTCTGAGAGCTTAGCCAGGGGTAAACCCTGAGCATCAAATGGGTGTGCCCCCTTCCTCAAAAAAAGAGATTTGGGATATATTCTAAAGAACATGTACAAGTGGAGGATGTATTATATATTTACAAATATATGTATATACTTACATGGTAAATATAAGTCAATACTTGGAGAATTTATAGAACTTAAGCATAATGTATAGAATAATTTTAAATTTAACATAAAAATTATAAGATGCCAATGGTCATCAACATTGATTGGTCAGTTAGACAGTTGAATAGATCTATAGATCTACATTGGTGATGGAAATGTTGCACTGGTGAAGATGGGTGTTCTTTACGTGACTGAAACTCAACTACAATCATATTTGTAATCAAGGTGTTTAAATATAGATATTAATATAAAGAAAGTCTTATTTTGACATGTAATTCATAATTCCATTGCTATTGATTAATAAAATTTGTCAAATTATCTGTATATTGATTAATTGTAGTAAGAATTAAATAACTATAGAGCTCTTAATTCTAACAATTTTCAAACAGTAAGATGATTCATGACCATAGATCCCCTCCTATCAGTTGCCTATAGAGTAAAGTGGGCAAAATGTTAAAATAAGTAAAAGCCAGGGCTGGACAATGGCACTGAAGGTAAGGTGCCTGCCTTGCCTCCGCTAGCCTAGGACGGACCACAGTTCGATCCCCCAGTTTCCCATATGGTCCCCCAATCCAGGAGCGACTTCTGAGTGCATAGCCAGGAGTAACCCCTGAGCGTCACAGGATGTGGCCCAAAAACCAAAAAAAAAAAAAAAATGTAAAAGCCTTGGTATAAAATACAGTCACAGAATAAATGTTAAAATAAACATAATTATAAAAATTATTAAAACCACATGGTGTGCTATTTCTTGTTGATGAAATTGGATCTATGTATGACCTGGAGAATTCTCTGTAGTCTTTCACGATACCTCACTGAGCATATAATTGCCACAAAGGTTAGAATGAATTAAGCATCATGAGTAATAACCATTGTATTGTCTCATAGAAAAAGGTTAAGAAAATCTCATATGCTATGAAGAGAGGGAAAATATTATTTAAATAACCATGGAAAATCATGTTGATAGGAACCTATAGAGATAAGGTCTACAGAGATATCTAAGATTTTTAAAAATAAACATTTTATTTCAAAGACTATTAAATTAACAATTCTTTTTTTTTTTTTTTGGTTTTTGGGTCACACCCGGCAGTGCTCAGGGGTGACTCCTGGCTCCATGCTCAGAAATTGCTCCTGGCAGGCACAGGGGACCATATGGGGCACCCGGATTCGAACTGATCACCTTTTGCATGAAAGGCAAACGCCTTACCTCCATGCTATCTCCTGGGCCCCAGCAATTCTAATGAAAGGTTTTAAGGGAAAGCATCGATATTTTCAGCTTAAACTATTAAAATGTGGTTGTCTTTAAAATATTGTTCAATTGATATGAATATATTTATTATTTATTTACAAATTATAATGCACCAATGTAAGTTGAAACAAATATTTGAGCTAGAAATTTCTTCAACATTCTCTGAAATCTTTGGATTAAGAAGATATACTTGGTATAGAATTGACAGAAAACCTTGGAATATTTATATAAAACCCTTTGAATTTATCCTTTTGTGAAAATTAATATTCTTATTATATATTAGTGTGTTATTATTATGTTAATTGAATAAAGAGAGATAAGCTAGTAAAAAATAGAAAAAAGATCAAGTTTTGTTCTGAAGAGAATATGGATGCAGAATGAAATTAATTCTGTATTTTACAAACTAGAGTATGAGTTATGGATACATAAAGTTGAAGTAACAAATTCTTTTTTCTTTTTTTTTTTTCTTTTTTTTTTGGTTTTTTGGGTCACACCCGGCAGCGCTCAGGGGTTACTCCTGGCTCCATGGTCAGAAATTGCTCCTGGCAGGCACGGGGGACCATATGGGGCACCGAGATTCTAACCGATGACCTTTTGCATGAAAGGCAAACACCTTACCTCCATGCTATCTCCTGGGCCCCGAAGTAACAAATTCTTAAGACTTATAAATGCGATCTATTTTTCACATAAATGAACGCAAAACTAAAGAGAAAGGATAAGGGGCCGGGCGGTAGCGCTGGAGGTAAGGTGCCTGCCTGCCTGCCTTGCCTGCGCTAGCCTTGGACAGACCATGGTTCGATCTCCAGGTGTTCCATATGGTCCCCTGTGCCTGCTAGGCGCAATTTCTGAGCATGGAGCCAGGAGTAACCCCTGAGCACTGCCAGGTGTGACCTAAACAACAACAACAAAAACAAAACAAAGCAAAAAACAACAAAAAAAATAGAAAGGATAAGTAAATTTCAATGATGTTTGCCCATATGCCCTTATATAGTTATGGTTATCTCCTCAGGTTTTTTCTCCACTAAATTCACTTTGCCAATTTAATGTTTGACAGTCATGCTTCTATGAGTTATGAAGCCTTCCTTTGCAACATAGCTTGCATCTTCACTTCTAAAACAATAGAATTTAATTACTGGATTTATTAATTTAAGTATAAAATATCAAGTTGGCATTAGTCTTCGACTGATATTGAGTTGTTAGGTCAAAATTATATCTAAGACTAGTAGGAATATAATCAGCAGTAACGCACTTTCCTTCCAAGTATGAAATTCCTCATTGGATCTCTGAGACCAGAAACACATTTTAATTACAGAACTTTTTTTTTCTCCTTTCCTTTTATTTCTAGAACCTTCTATGAAATCAGATATACATTTGACTGATTTATTCCTATCGTTACCAGAGAGTTGGTTAATGCTAGAATTGAGAGTAACCCTACTGCTAAAATTAGTGAGTCCTTCTCAGCTATGCAGCTATATTAATCTAAAGAAATACCTGTAGGACATTATATAACTTGCAACAGCAGAATAAAGATGAACTTTGTAATATAGTGACAATTACGCACTTGGAGCTTAGAGCATGTTATCTGAGACCCCAAAATACATATTTTCAATGTTACAATTTCTAAATCAGATTAAATTATTAGATAAAATTAATTCCTAGTACAGTATTTAAACAGAGGTCACTAAATTTTATTTATTTATTTTTTTTTGGTTCACACCCATTTGATGCTCAGGGGTTACTCCTGGCTAAGTGCTCAGAAATTGCCCCTGACTTGGGAGGATCATATGGGACACCGGGGGATCAAACCACGGTCCTTCCTTGGCTAGCACTTGCAAGGCAGACACCTTACCTCTAGCGCCACCTCTCCGGCCTGGTCCTTGAATTTTGTTAATGACATTAATTATGGTACACTTTTCATCTTGTTTTATAAAGTATGTTAAAAGAATAAGTATACAAGAAATATGAGTAGAGATTTTTCCCTGAATGCTGATGAAGAATAAATATTTTATTAATTTTATGAAATTATAAGAATTTTTCTTTATTTTGGGTCCACACTTGGTTTAATTCTTGCTTTGAGCTCAGGAACCACTTCTAGCAGGGCACAAAGGAACCTTATGGGAATGCCAGCAATAGAATGCCAGGAGGAGGCATGCAAGGCAATGGAGACCACATACTGCTAAGCACTAGTGGACGTGAGCTACAAACCTAACAACTGACTAGAAAAACAGTAGCATTAAGATTCTATAAATATTTCCTGAGAGGAATGGATGCATTAATCGGTGAGCCAGCTATGAATGAGCAATAAAAAGAATTATTTTTTTCTGCCTGCATAGACTAAAATTATATATCATCTCTTTTATGACAGTTACCCAAAATAATACTACTACATTTTGAGAAATTTGATTTCAAGCTTTCAACAGTGCCCTAAACTTTCTAATTTAGTGCCATTTTCAAGCTATTTAGGGACATTGTCAGCTCAACCATAAAATAGGAATTGAAATACTATTCACTGTACTTCACAGTGTATTTTGCAATATAAGGAAAAGATATGTTTGAAGTACTTTTAAATTGAAAGGAATTATGCAACTATAAAATGTATATGTTCCCTGATTTTTCCATAGCTTTGCTTTAGTTTTTAATATTTGTTTTCTGTCATTGTTCAGGTAAAATATTACTATACTGTAGTGTTTGTGATATTGGTCTACAAACTTTCTGTAACTCACCACCCCTAAATTACAAAAAATATTCTACATGTATTTCCTTTAGTCTCTATAGTTCATTATTTCGTTCCCCTCACTCATTTCTCACTGCCTGGTAAACTGGATTTTATAATCTAAGGAACTGTCAACATTCTATAATGTCTATGCTCTTGTGTCTATGTAAAGTTTAATTTTAGACAATGAAAAAATACTTTATTTAGTGAAAACATTATATTATATTATATTAGTGAAAACATTATATTATAGTGTCAGGATATCAAATGAACAATAACCATCTAATGGGCACAGACACATGTTATTAACTCAGTAATAGACACTTGGTATAATTACCTAATTTTATAATTTTGAGCTCTAAAGAGTTGAGAGATTACTTTATTTGATCTTCATTTTTATTTTGAAATGGTTCAAGATTATATTGCCTCTGAAACATAAAATTATCGATTTGTCTTTCTTCTATCCATTCTCATCATGACAGTAATGCCAAGTCTTGCCCAAGCCTTCATGTATAGTGATGATGTCGCATCAAATCTGAGAGAATGCATATTCAGAGAGGTACTGTGGGTTCAATATCCAGTATTGAATATCTTCTATCCCATCTCAGATTCAATGGGTACAGTTTTAAATGCCAATGAGCATCACTGAGTTTAGCCCCAGTAACCGCGGTTTTGAAAATCACTATGGTTATCCTGGTGTTTTCTATTACTTAAAGCCCAAGCATTAATTCCTTCTATAGTTACTTAGTATTCAATCATCTTGTTCAGTTGGCTCCATATTTGGGTTCTTTGACCTACACTAAATATCCTGAGAAACTCTTGGAAAACCTCTAAAACTAACAAAAGAATTAGGTGAAAAATTTGTCACTAGAAACTGGCTATACACATGAACCAGAAAAAAATAATAAATGCTTGCACTTAATATATGAAAATTTAATACATTTTAATTTTTTAGATGATGAGTGATATTACAAGTCTCATTTTTGAGTTGATAGCATCTTCTTCAGAAAGTTCTCTGACAATGGGGCTGGAGAGGTAGCAAAGCAGTAGGGTGTTTGCCTTGGATGTACCCGACTCAGCACGGACCTCGGTTTGATTCCTGGCATCCCATATGGTCACCCTAGCCTGACAGAAGCAATTTCTGAGTGCAAAGCCAAGAGTAACCCCTAAGTACTGCCCTGTATGGCCGAGAGAGAGAGAGAGGAGAGAGAGAGAGAGTTCTTTGACATTACACAGGGTAATTGTCCATACATATTTAATAACTTACAAGTTAGTGAATTTGCCCAATGTTCTTAGCCTGTCTAAAGTTGGTGGTTCATAGATGATATAGCAGATTTATAACAGTTGAATTAATAAATGAAGCTATATGTGTGCAAATGTCATCTCAGTCAAACATATAGTTAACTATACTACCATGATACATGGTATCATGTAACCTCTAAGATCAACATAAAATGCATGTTGTACACATACTTATGAAGAGTAGTTTGGCAACTGAAAAATACTGACTATAGGTCAGTGGTCCTAGTGGAATTATATACCTACCATTTGTTCCCTGAAATCTTGAGACAAGGACACCTTGTAGTAGGAATTAGAAATCCTAAGTGTCACGGAATTGATTTTACAGATTCTAGTAGTAGTCTGAAGATTTGAGAACCGAGATTGTTGAGGCAGTAAGGTACTTCATATACTGGTACATGCCAGAAACATTTTAGTCTTCCATATCTTTTGTCTTATTCAGGTCCTCAAAAGATCAGGAAATACACATACACATAGGGAAGAACCATACACTTTGTTAATTTCATCATTTCAAATAATAATTTCTTCAAAAGAAACTCACAATCACAACTAAATATTCCAAAGTTCAGTGAAAATTCATAAAGTTGATCATAACTTACAGTAACTATAAGTTTGTAAAGAAAGCCATAATATATTTTAAAGAAAATTATAAGTAAAACATATGGTAATGGGACCAGTATGCTAGTTCAGAGGGTACAGCTATTGCCTTCAATGTGGCTGACCTGATCTTGGGTAACATACATGGTCCCCTGAACACTGGCAGGAGTGATTCCTGAGTAACCCCTGAGCAAAAAGCACCCACCAAAAATATGGTAATAATTACATATATATATATAATTTTCATGGAGAATCTTTCAATATTAATGAGTATTTCATCTGAATTTATAATAAATAGATATCATATTTACATAATAAATATAGTTCATCTAAATATATAATAAATATATTTCATATTTATACAATAAATATATTTTATTATCTCATTGAACTTTGGGGGGGGCACACTTTGTGACACTCAAAGGTTACTCTTGGCTATGCGCTCAATATCGCTCCTGGCTCTGGGGACCATATGTAACATGGGGGAATGAACCAAGATCCTTCCTGGATCTGTAGCATGCAAGGCAAACTCCCTACTGCTATGCTATCATCCTATTCCAATCTTATTGAACTAATAAAATATGTTTAAGATATGGATTGAAAAGAATTACAATACAAAATATCTTAAATATAGAGTCTCACTTAAAAGAAATGTATATTTTACATTTAATGACTTCTCTTAAAGTCACATTACATATTTTATTCCCTTTCACTTTCAAATAGTATTATGTAACAACTAGTATCTAATCATTAAAATCTGCATCATATAGTTTATTCCTGCATATGTAATTCAGTATAATTATTTATATCAGTAGTTATTAATATATCCATACAATTATAGGATTAAGACTTAAATGTAAGCAAAAAACTTCTCATAATGAATATTCATTTTATCAAAATATGTTTATTACTAAAATGTCAAAACATACGCTTATTAGTTGGTATTAACATAGAGATAAGGACATTATGTACTTAATATAAAATATGCCATAAGAGCTGGACACATAATAAATGCTGTATGATAAACATATATATAAAGATTTAATTATTATAGCTATTAACAGATTATCTGTTAATATTAACATATCTGTAAAAGATACTAAAGACATTATCAAGAGGTATGAAATATTTGAAAAGCTATAAAGGTGAGTTTGAAATACTAAAACAAAATTGTTCAAAGAATGAAAACAAAGTTTTAAGGGACATTCATGCAGCTGTGGAACATTGGAAACAGTAAGTATGGTGGTGACATTACAATCAACAACTTTTTGGTGGATCTAGTTTAGCTCTGGTTCTTGAATAAGAGAGTCTTGTAGAAAAATGATATCCACTCATTTTCTACCATAAATCCATTCGCATCTACATTCACCTTTTCAGAACTCTGTATTGAATCAGTCATAGCATTTTTAGATGGGGCATGAACACTGGTTCCAAATCTATATTTGTAACAAGGTTACTCAAGGTTACTCCTGGCTCTGCTTTCAGGAATCAATCCTGGCAATGTTCAGGGGACCATATCTGGTATAGTATTCAAAATAGATTATTTGTGTGCATGAAAAATTTTAACTTCTATCCTATCTCCTTAACCTTTAAATCTCTGTTTTTTAAATACCACTAATATTGAGACAACTTGATTAAAAAATCGCTCATTCGAGTAATTAATAAAGTAAGCAAATGCAAATATTCACTGACGTTCTTTTTCTAAAAAATAACTTTATTGATTGGTTGTTGGGCCACACCCAGCAGTGCTCAAGGGTTACTCCTGACTCTGCACTCAGATATCGCCCCAGGAAGGCTGGGGGATCATATGGAAATTGAACCAGGATCCCTCCTGGGTTGATTGCATGAAAGGTAAATGCCCTACTGCTGTGCTATCTCTCCTGCCCCTACAGAAGTTCTAATCTGGGAATGAGGAAATAAGTCAGGTATGCCAGAATTGGATATGTTGGGATGCTTTATAATTTGAAAAATATAGCTTTGATAAAGCTAAATAAATATAGAGGGGTCCTATGGGTAGAGATGTTAAGTAAAATGAGATCAAGTCATGAGAACAACTCTTGACACTGATTCCACAGCTATGCTTTTATTGGTTCCCAGCTATCAAATGTATATTTGCTTATTGAAAACTGTGCAAAAAATATGATTACCGTAATTAGGGGCTAGAGTAGGGGCTAGAGTAGGGTGTTTGCCTAGGACGGGCCTGAGTTCAATCCCCGACATCTCATATGTTCCCCCTAGCCAGGAGCGATTTCTGAGCACATATCCAGGAGTAAACACTGAGCATCACCAGGTGTGGGTCAAAAACAAACAAACAATAGGAAGAAAATTGAAAGTAATTTTATGGTGTATAATTTAAAAAACCATTTTCTCAATTATAGTAAAGTGTTTTCAAATGAGTGGACAGAAAACATGTTTATGCATATTAATATTTATAGTTAAAGAATTACTATCAGAAAAGGGATAACACAATAGGTTAGGCACTTGCCTTGCATGTAGTAGATATAAATTTTGTGTACTTTTTGATAATTCCAATATGAGTGTCTGTTATGCAAAAAAAATAAATAAATAAATAAAGGCTTGGATAAAAAGCAAGAAATGTAGCTTTGATGCCATAATCAACGGGGACATGCAGTATTTAAAACTGTGAAATGTGAGAAATGAATCACTAAAGCAATTAGAGTAAGATCAGATATTTTAGAATAAACCAACCAATGAACTTTTTCAAAAGTGACAAGGAAACCGTTTACATGTCTGAACCTATTCAACTCCAGAAACTCACTCTTTTCTCAAGAGATACCATGAAAAATGATGGGTATACAAGACACACTGCTGAAAGTTGGCTGTCTGGGAAGAAGGCAGCACAAGTCCTTGCCCTGTCAAAGCCATGCCACTACATTTATCACCCACAATCTCCACTTTGCCAGTAGATATTTGTCTGCTTCACCACTCTGCACAGATACTAACCTGACCAAAACTCCAGGCATGGTGGTACTTGGGCTTATTTTATCAGGACTTTCTTTGGAGTGAGTGTGGGCACCCTTTTGCTTCATTCTCATACTTCCTACAAGTCATCTACCCCACAAAAGCCACAGTATCAGCAATACTGCTTGGAATTCCTGATTACTTGTCCATGTGAAAACACCATTTTTGTTTCATCTGTCATCTGCATAAAATCACAACAATTTATATGCCAGTTCGTATATTTTTACATTGTAAAAATATGATCAACTAGCAAAAGAGCTTACTGAACCTTCTGAAAATGTTTAATGACCTCACTGGAGATACAATAATTTTCACAAATCTGCTTATAGTACTGTGCTTTGTTTTGTTTTGTTTCATTTTTTGGTGTTTAGACCACCTCCAGCTGGGCTCAGGGGTTATTCCAGGCTCTGCACTTAAAAATTGTATCTCTTAGGACAGGGGAATTCCCTTTCTAATCTCCCCAATTTTTACTGTGCCTATGAAAAAAAATAGCACAAATTAAAATTTTTTCTTGTCACTGTTGCTTTTTTTTTCTTCTTTTAGCCTTCCCCCCACCCCCTGTGCTTTGATTGTCTTTATTTTGGGACTGTGGTCAGTGTTTGGTTGTTATCTTTACTGCTGTGGTGCTTTTCAGGTATTATTGTTGGTTTGTTGGTTGGTTTTTGTTTTGTTCTTGTTTCTTTTTGGTTTCTTTTGGGTTTCATTATTTTTGTATTATTTTTATGTTTTCCTTCGTTTTCCCTTCTTTTCTTAAACTGGTTTTTATAGTCTCTAAAAGGACTTCTCCTGTTTTTTGCTTGTTTGAATTTTCACCCTCCCCCTTTTTTCCTCCCCCCCCTTACCTTTAAACAGAACCACATAACTTGAACCATCTGTGAAAGACTTGCAATCCACTTTGGTCAAAATCTCTCTCTCTCTCTCTCTCTCCTCTCTCTCT
>PVKC010043081.1:0-11905 GCA_004027635.1 Crocidura indochinensis | reverse complement strand
ATATTTTTTAATTTAATTTTTCAATTTCTTTACTTAAGTCACCTTGAGATAGAATCAAAAAGTTGTTAGTAATTGAGTTTCAATTATAAATTTTCCCAGATACCTTCCCACCCCACTCTCACTCCCAAAAAAAAACAATATAACAGCCAAGATAATCCTTTGCAGAATGAATGAACTCTAAGAAGAGATAGTGAGCTCCCCAGACCTGGAAGCAAGCTAGCACTGCCTGGATATATATAGATAGATAGAAAGACATATAGATATAGATATATTTATATATATGTTTATATGTGTGTATATATATACATACATACATACCATGTAGGTCTGGCAGGATCAAATCTGGCATCTCTGAGGCTCTGGGAACCAGGGTTCTCTAAAAGTAGAGAGTCCTGGCTGGGGTTGGGGGGGGCGGGGTTCATACACCAGCTGCCTTGGGGCCTAATGAAGGGAGGCAGGGCCCAGCTTCTCTCCATCCTGGCCCTCCCAGAACCAACAGGCATCCTGGTCACAGTAGCTGTTAGTAAGCTGCCGCCTGGCTGGGGAAGGAGCAGGGTCAGGAGGTGGACCTCCTCCCTGCCTGCTTGCTGAATGGCGACCAGTTAACCCCGTGCCCCTTAATCAGAGGCTGGGAGCGCAGTGTCTGGATGGATGCCACGTCCCTCCAGCACCAATTACTCTGCAGAAAGTTCATCTGGTGGCGAGCTGCCTCAGAGCGGGAGACAGAGACTGCAGAGATGAAGGGGCATAGAAAGGGGTGCCCAACACTGGGATCTTCCATTTTATCCCAGGTCCCTAGAGCTTCAGCCACCTGGAGGGTACTGATCATGGAGCAAGGGTGATATGGGGGTGAGAGCACACCAGTCCTGATGGGATCAGGGAAAGGAACTCAGAAAATGTGGTTGTTAGTGGAGGAATGAGAGAGCTTCCACCTTCCCACACTAAAAATGGGACAAGGAATGTTGTCATTGCAAGGCTGTTTCCAAACACCTGGACGAGGATGCCCTGCCAACTCCCATTACCCAGCCTCCCACATTGCTCCCTATTCAGAGGCTCAGGACCCTCACCCTCCTGGTAGAGCAGTGTGGAAGGGCCTAGCTGAGAAACACAGTCTGATGGAAGAATCAGTACTGAGGTCAAGGGTCCCAGTCTGAGGGAGGAAACAAAGGCACAAATGGGGGACATCCAGAGTCACCTGGTCCTGGCAGAGAAGGGGAGGTCTCTGTCCCAGAATGACCTGGGATCAGCCATGAGGCACTCCAAGAAGGAACAGGCATGGAGGTGACTTAATTTCCTCCAGACACCGCCTCTGAAGGCGCTGTATGCACAGCCGCGGGGACCAAGAAAGAGCAGCTTCTTGATTTAATCCTTAAGCAAATTTACAGAATTGTCGGTGGATTTGCAGGCAGCCTAGGGAAATGGTTTCTGGAGATGCTGGCAGTCGCTAGCTGTGTAGGGAGTAGTGATGGGGAGTGGGGGAGTGTTCTCCCAGCCCCAGGGGCAGAAGCAGTGCCTGACTGTCCATTCCTGAACACTCTAGCTAGGTTGTCCAGAAGAAATGTGATTAACTGCCCCAAGGGAGCATTCACAGGCCCTAAACATACAGACACTCGTTCCAACCTTCTTGTTTTTATTTCTACTCTTTTCTTTCCGTTTTGTTCAGGCATAATTGGCCAAACAGATCGGTTTATCTTCCTGAACAAGGTAGATGTTACTATTACCCACAATTGATGAAAGGGGAAACTGAGGTACCCAGTGCTTAAGCCCCAGGTCAATAAGCAGTGGAGGCCAGGTCAAGGCTGAGCCAGACTGTCTGGCACCAGGAGTTGGTTTTTTCACCTCCCTGCTGCTCTAGACCCTCCACCTCTTGCTTCTCTTTCTCTTCCATCAAAATGAGGGTGAAGGTCAGGAGATCCCAGTCCCATCTTTCCATACCTATGGAAACTGTGGGCCAATGGCAGTGCCTGCTACTATTCCCAGTGTGATCCTGCCATTCCCCAATCTTGAAGCCCTTCTGCTGACCAGTGCCAGGGTAAAGAGCCCCCTGCGAGGCTTCTGCCCTCCTCCACCTGCCCCTTCTGTCCTCCATTTCCCCTGCTCCATCCCAATCAATGGAACTGATGGAAAATGCTTCCCTTGTAAGCAGGGAGTCTTGTGAGAACACCAGTTGTCAGGCCTTCCCCACCCATCCGAGGTGTCCCCCCAGAAAGGACACGGTTGCTGCAAATAATCCCAGGTCTGTGGTGACCCCCATGTGTAAACCAAACCCTCCAGTCCTGGCATCATCCCAAACTCCATAGGCTCCAAGGCTGGTGAACCTGTGGAGACAGTTTGCTGATTAAAGGCTGATAAGAAATGAGAAAGCCCCCTGACCGGCCCATCCAGGCCACCATGCCTGGTCCAACTCCTGGGCCTGCGTCCAAGGCTCCCTCATTAGCATCTTAATGTGAGGAGCATATGCAATGAGGCATCCGAGAAAATCCCCAGCATTTAAATTCATTAACAGTCGTTGGAAGACTTCAGTGCGGAGGTGGAATTATCGCTAAACTGTTTTTAACTTACCAGCTGTGCACTAAACGGCCGGCCAGCTCAAGAGGCTGGCTCTAGGGTTGTGGGGGGACTAGCTGGGTGTTGCCATTTAGGACCCCAGAGCTCAAGCCCTCAGGGATGTTGGGGATCCCACTGGAAGGCTCTAGTTTCTATATTCTGTTCAGCACCCTAATGATGAGTGAAAAATTCAATCAACCAGCCAGCTTGTCCACTTAGCCACAAACAGCCGACTGGACGGATATTGATGAGGCAAGGCGTTGGAGGTTAAGTCGAGTGACCCCGTTTCTCTCTGCTCTGCATCTGATGGATGACGGAGGAAATGTCTCTCCTCCTTCAAGCACAGCCCCCCACTGCCTAGCCAGACCCCTTTGGTACATGAGCAGGCCTCCAGAAAGCAGACACTCCCTCACTCTTCAACCTGCTTGCAACCCAATCTTCCTCTCCTGGGACCTCAGTGACCCACCCTGCACAAAGCACACAAGGCAGCTTTGACCTTACCAATAGTTATGTCCTCAGTGGGCCTAAGAGAACCAGAAAGTGGCATTTGCCCCCTGGGATCCCCAGAGCCCCCCAGTACCTGGTACAGAAGAGAGAAAGCCTTAAGATCGACTGAATTGATTCACTAATCGATGAAATGTTCTTCTTTGCCTGCTGTGTCAATCACAGTGCCTGCCTCATTGTATTTTCTGATAAATATTTGCTGAATAAATGTTGAATGACAAATAAATGGGAGCTTGGAAGATGGGGTAGAAGTAGGGTGGTGAGGATTCAGGAATTCCATGCCTAATTTAACAAATATGAATTAACTAATCAGAAGGATGTCTAATATTTATATTGGTTTTTCTATCTACAAAGCACAAATTAAATCATTTAATATTTATAACCACCCTGTGTGTTGGAATCCAGAGCAAGCTTCATTTTACAGATGTAAACTGTGTAAACTGAGGCACAGAGCATCTAAGCATTTGCCTGAGGCTCTGCAGTCTATGAGGGGTCAGGTGTTGTATTTGAACCCGAGGGAATCTAGCTCAGGGAATGCATTGAAAAGAAAGAAAATGCAATCTAGACTCCCAAAGAAGTTCAATGGGAATTTTTTTCATTTCTAAGAGCCCCATTCTAAAATGTTACACTAAATACATGAACCTAGTTCTAGGAAAATATTTCTCCAAACCCAACATAAGCAAATATTACCATTTCACATATAATCAATATAAAAATGTGTGTGATTTATTTTGCATTCTAGTTTTCACACAAAAATCTCTCAACACTCAGTGCATCTTATACCCAGCCCATATCTCTCTGTATTTCATGTTCAGGAACCACATCTGACCACTTTAATGGCACACCTTTGCTTTACTCCAAATACTAGCACTGGCTCCAAGACTAAGACACCATCGTGCATGTTTTGAGGTACATGAGCATCACCTCTAGTAGAGCTTGGGGTCATTCTGCACAGCGTTCTGGAGCTACTCCCAATAGTGCTCAGAAGATTAAATGGTGTAGGGGATCAACCCCAAACTCCCATATACAAAGCAGGCATCTTCTGAGCCCTCAAACATCAAGATGTTCAAACAAGGGGCCCGGGAGATAGCATGGAGGTAAGGCGTTTGCCTTTCATGCAAAAGGTCATCGGTTCGAATCCCGGTGCCCCATATGGTCCCCCGTGCCTGCCAGGAGCAATTTCTGAGCATGGAGCCAGGAGTAACCCCTGAGCACTGCCGGGTGTGACCCAAAAACAAAAAACAAAACAACAAAAAAACAAACAAAAAAAAAGATGTTCAAACAAGGAAAAAGAGAGATAGTATAGGGGTTAATGGACATGCCTTGCAAGCAGCTGCCTCCAGTTCAAATATCAGCTCCACATGGCCCTTCCAAAAGCATTACCAGGGCAGCTCTGCATGTCTTCCAGGTACTACCAGGGTAGCCCAGAAATCCTAGACACCATTAGGACTGAATAGCATGGTTTCTTTTGTTTGTTTGTTTGGTTGGTTGGTTGGTTGATTGGTTGGTTGGTTGGTTGGTTGGTTTGGGTTTGTTTGGGGTTTTTTTGGTTTTGATTTTTTTTGGTGGGGGACCACACCCAATGATGCTCAGGGGTTAATCCTGGCTATGCGCTCAGAAATCACTCCTGGCTTGGGGGACCATATGGGACACTGGGGGATGGAACCACAGTCCATCCTAGGCAAGTGTGGGCAAGGCAAACACCCTACTGCTTGTGACACTGCTCTAGCCACTAAATACCATGCTATTCTCAAATTCTATTGAATAACTAGTTCGGTTGACCAATAGTCACTAGTAGGGAGTCCTAGGTCCCCTGAGTACTCGTTAGGACACTCAAAAGAAAAATATGGGAGATCATCTGCAAGATGACATGCAAGGACCAATGGGTTAGCTTCAATCTGCCAACATCATTGGCCTTCAGGGACCCTGCCATTGGTTTAACCTCCTTAAACCACTCCTTCATCCCCAAATCACCAACCAGAGGCCTCACATATAGAGCAGCAGATCAAGCCTTTATATCTTTAGGGAGAAGAGGGTCCATGATCAGCTGATGAGGACCAGGATGCCATGTTACAGGCCAAGAGAACCTGCAAGTGCCACCCTGGCCCTGAGCAGGGAGAAGCCCCTCACTCACATCAATTATCTGAACTGATAAGCCCAGAATGATAAGCCACACAGCAGGAGTCTGGCCTAGGCCTAAAAAGGGGCTGGAACCCATCATCCACTGATGATTGCATGAGCCCCTCCATCCTGCATCTGGACACATGTACACAAATATGCATGCATGCTTGGGTCCTAACAATCACAGCATAGACCAAGCTCCCAGCTCTCTTTAGGACTGAAATACACACTACCATTCGCAGATTGAACACTGGTAAGCAGGGAGGCTGCCAGCCCCGCCCATGTCCCCCAAAGCTGTCACCTCTGAGCCACTAGTTAATTAGCCATGGGGTAATGAGGGTCCCACACTCCCAATAGGCGGACTCTGCTGTTCTGGGACATTAGCTTCCTGTTAGGAGCCACTTTCTACTGCAAATACAAACACAGCCCATGTGAAGGATTGGCAGGGCAGGGGCTGACATGGGGCGGGAGAAGAAGCAATATGCTCCTGGAACCCCTTTATTAACTCTAATTAATTCACTCTGTACACTGCAGGGAGCTCAACCTAGGAGTTCAAAGGAAGGGTGCAGGATGAGAAAAAAATTGAGAGTTGGGAGATACATAGATGGTACATCAAGTAGGGCTTTTGTCTTGTATGCAGCCAACCCAGGTTTAATCCCAGAATTCCATTTGGTGGCCCAAGCCCTGCCAGGTGTGATCTCTGAGTACAGAGCCAGCAGTAAGCCCAGAGCACTGTTAGTTGTGAGTAAAAGACAAATTTATAAAAGATTTTGAGAGTGAAGAAAAGCATAAACTGGACAAGTGTGAGGTCTAAAGAGCATCTGAAGAGAACAAGAACCCCAAGTCCAGTGTGAAGGCAGTGAGAGAACTTGGGGTGGGTGCCAGCTCAGCTTCCATGAGGAGCTCTGAGGGATCCTCTGCAGGCTAAAGAATCCCAAGGGGAGGGGAATGGAAGGTGTTTAGGGAGGGCAGAGAGCAGAATGGTTGGGTTGGGAAGAGCAGGAGCAGAAGCCCCCTCAGCTGCATCAGCTGTCATTTGTCAGAACCCCAGGAAGCCTGAATGATGGACTCCCTGAAGTCAAACAAATGTTTCCACCTCTCTGAAAGACTGAAGACTACAGGTGAGCAGGCTGACAACTGCTGACAGCCCTTCTCCTAAGGGACATGCAGAAACAGGTGTGCCACCAAGCACATGTATCTCCCAGGGTGTCCCAGTCCACCACAGACAGTCCTGCCACTCAGCACAGATGTACCAGGTCAATACTCTGAAACAGGCCCGAGAGAGTTATGCACACACACATGACAGTCATGCACAGATTCAGGATAGTCATGTACACACACACAGAAGACAGCTGTGCACAAACATAACACACAATAGTCATGCACACAGAGGACATCCATGCATACACATCACAAGACAACATGAATACATATGCAGAAGATAACCATGCACACACGCACAGTTCAGGATAATCATGTTCATAGACACAGCAAGCAGTGCATATATACAAACAGGACAGCCACAAACACACACACAGAGACCTGCCATATACATGCACATAAAAACACTTGCCCAGTAAAGTCACTTGCCCAGAACTGCTATATGTGTGCATGGGCATGCACACACATAGAGGAAAGCTATGTATATACACAGACAACCACTGTATGTATGTATATATGCAAATCCACCTACATACACAGGACATCTGTATCCATAGAACAGCTGTGTCCACACACAGTCGTGTCCATATGCACACGCATACACAGTCAACATAGCTGTTTTCACACACATACATGGAACAACCATGTGTCACGCAGGACACTTATGTGCATGGAAGAGCCAGGATTTGAGACCTCCATGTGCCTTCCTGGCCTGTCAGACTAGGGTACCTTCCAGGACAGGCCAATAAGAACCTCAGCATCATCCATGACATAGAAAGTGAAACAGCACAAAATTCTCAGTGAAATACTTCAAAGTGGAGCATTTCTTCCTGTCCTCTGCTCATTGGTCCACAGTGGAAAGGCCCTTGACAAAGATTCATTGCCCCCCACAAAGAGGAGCAGCCTAAGGAACCTAGAGAAAGCTATCATTGACAGAAGCACATGGTGCTGCTCTGCTGGCAGGACACAGAGCACAGAACATATCAGGGTACCCCAAAAGCATTGAAGTAGTCCAGGAGTCCCCAAAGGAAGACTTCACAGTCTTCAAGGACAGTCGTGCGACTCTCAGTACTGCTTCAGAATCCTGGTGTCCTGGGCACAGAGGTTAAGGATCTGGAACACAGAACTGGGAATAGCAGCAGGACCCTCCCTGACCCAGGTGGGGTGTTGAGAAAGCAGAGGTCAATATGTGCTCTTGGAGGAGGTGCCAACAAGATACAGACAAGCTGGGAACAGAGCATAAGATCCTCATCAGGGTCTAGAGGGTCCTCTAGACCCTGATGAGGTTTTAGAGGGGAGAGGACTGATGTTCTGAACCAGGGGGTATTTAATCATGGTCCAAGAGTATCTGTGTCCTAGGCTCACTCCTCCTCATTCTGGGAGATGCTCTAGCAAAGATCTTTGCCACATGGTGGTGCCACTCAAGCTAGAAGACAGAACAGTATGGGGCAGGAGAAGGATCTCCAGGGGAAGGAGAGAATGTGAGCCTCTAGACAAGGGAAGTGCAATCAAACAGACTCACAGGAGGGATTAGAACATAGGCAGGGGGCCCGGGAGATAGCATGGAGTTAAGGCATTTTCCTTTCATGCAAAAGGTCATCAGTTCGAATCCCGGTGCCCCATATGGTCCCTGTGCCTGCCAGGAGCAATTTCTGAGCATGGAGCCAGGAGTAACCCCTGAGCACTGCCGGGTGTGACACAAAAACCAAAAAAAAAAAAAAAAAAAAGAACATAGGCAGGAGAGGTTGTGATGTCATGTGATTAAGAACATGGCCTTGGGACTAGATAATTCTGGCTGCGCATGATCAAGCAAGGTGCTGGGTCTTCACAGCCCAGTAGGGACAGGGAACTACTGAAAGTTATTGGGCAGAAGTGTGGGATGCCAGGCCTGCCTCCCTGCTGCACCATGACCTGGCCACCACCACCTCTTTTCCAATCCCCAGAGCTCAGTTGAGCGTCTGCTGCCTGCTCCCAAGGCAGGCCTTCTCCTGGACTGTGCTGTCGAGGAATTCCTCCCAGCTTCTCCAGCAGTGTGAAAGCCATAATTAATTGTAACAAAGATCTAATTGCCTTCCCCCTGCCAGCACCCCAGAGATGACAGGCTGGTGGGGTGGGGCAGTACCTAGAAGAAAGTACATTCAGGGAAGAAAAAAAATAACAAGTTCATTAATACCTTGAACATAGAGGCAGCTAATTGCATTGTTTTGGGGCTTGGAAAGACACTTTCTAGGAGCAAGAATCTCTTGCCTTGGCCTCAGTGCAGGAAAATCCCTGGGTCTGGGGGCTGGGAGGACAGGAGAGTTGGGGACAGTCTGCTCAGCCTGTTGCCACTGTGTTTGAATTCTCTGTGGGGATCTGGAAGCCAGGATGTTGGGTGCCCACATCACAGATGGACACAATGAAGTCAAAGGGCCTGCAGGGTGTGAGAGGCTAAAGCTCTGCCCCTTTCCACTGTGCTCCTATTGCTATAAATCTGACAGAGGTATGGAGGAAGATGTATGTGAAAAGACACTGAAATCCCAGAAATATTCCTCTCCAAATTCTCTCCACTCCAGTGAGGGGTGTGCTCAGAAGGCAAGAGACTATGATATGGGGAGTGAGTGAGCCTGTTTGGAGCTCCTCATTCTTGTGTGAGGTGCTAGCTCAGCTCTCTAAGGAACCTGGAAAGCTGGGGGCCGGGCGGTGGCGCTGGAGGTAAGGTGCCTGCCTTGCCTGCACTAGCCTAGGACGGACTGCGGTTCGATCCCCCAGCTCCCATATGGTCCCCCAAGCCAGGAGCAACTTCTGAGCGCATAGCCAGGAGTAATCCCTGAGCATAACTGGGTGTGGCCCAAAAAAAAAAAAGGGAACCTGGAAAGCAGGGAGTTGGGTATCTGTCCTTGAACTGATGGTCCCAGTCCAGCCCTCTTTACCATGTGGGCTTCTAGAACCATCCCCATTGCCAGTGCTTCATTGGCAGAATACAAACTGACCAGTCTAGAAACCCTAGAGCCAACAGGAAACAGTATGTATTTTGGGATAAGTCTCAAACAGTAGAGAACAAACCCCAGGCCCCTCATAACCTGTGTGATCCTGCTAACTCTAAAAACCTCGGAAAGTGACCCTAGGGTCCCCTAATACTACTAGATGTGAATAATTACAAAACTAATATATCACACTATACAAAAGTTCTCACTTTGCAAGCCTTGCCATGTCCATTATAACTGCTCACTTTGGTCATCTGAGGGATGAGAGATTCAGGCCAGAGAACCCCACACTGCTGCCTTCACACTGGCTGGACCTTAAACTTTGACCCCTTCCTGCCCCAGAACTCACAGATCCTACTGTGGTTGGTGGCCAGGTGCAAAGCAGAAGAATGGTCACAGCACAATCAGCCCAGCTCCCAGCACGATGAACAGAGTCAGAAAGGTTATAGTGGGTGGCTCCTAAGCAGGCAAGACTCTTTCTAGTCACCCTGAAGAATCTCCTTGGTTTATTTTCCACAGAGGAAAGCTAGCCTTTAAAGATCTTAAAGGGGTACTTTACTTTAAGACAAAACAAACACACTCAATTTCTACAAAAAGATGGCATAAATTACTATTTCAAGAAATAAAAGAGGACACAAGGAAATGGAAACACATACCCTGCTCACTGATTAAGAGAGTTAACATCATTAAAATGACATACTCCCCAAGGCATTGTCCAGATTTAATGCAATCCCTATATGGATAACCATAACATTTTTTTTCAAAGAAATAGGTCAAACAGTCTTGAAATTCATATGAAACAATGAACTTCCACAAATAGCTAAAGCAATCCTTGGGGGGAAAAACAAGATGGGAAGCATCACTTTCCCAAAATTCAGACTGACTATAAATTGATAGTAAGTAAACAGCATGATAATAGAATAAAGACAGTCCTACAGATCAATGAAACAAACTTGAATATTCTGAGATAGATCCTAAAATATATGATTGATTAATCTTCAATTGAGGACCAAGAAATACAAATTAAGCAAGAAAGCCTCTTCAACAAGTGGTGCTAGGAAAACTAGTCAGCTGCACACTACAGACCTCTCTTTAACATCATGCACAAAAGTCAAATCAAAATGGATTAAAGACCTTAAATCAAGCCTGAAACCATATGGTACATAAAGAAAAATGCAAACAGAACTCTCCATAACATTGAAGCTAAAGGCATTTTTAAGGATGGAACATCACTCATCAAGCAAGTGGAAGCAAAGATAAACAAATGGGACTACATTAAACTGAGAGGTTCCTGCACCTCAAAGGAAATGGTAACCAGGATTAAAAGAGTGCCCATGTGGAAGCAGAATAATAGTATATTATGTAGGGCATTTGCCTTGCACGCAATTGACCCAGTTTTAATCCCCAATGTCCCATATGGTCCTGGGGCCAGCCAGGAGTAATTTCTGATTGCAGAGTCAGGAGTAACCCCTGAGAGCAGCTAAGTTTAGTCTCAGAACAAAAATTAAAAAATAAAAATACTGCCCAGGGAATGGGAGAAATTATTCATCTCTCTACCTATGTAGTAAGAATTAATGCCTAATACATATAAGACACTGGTAGATCTTAACAAGAAAAAAATCTAAACCCATCCAAGAATAGGAATAAAAGATTAATAGAAAATTCCTCAAATAAGAAATACAGATGGCCAAAAGGGGCATGAAAAAAATGCTGCACATCACTAATCATCAGGGAGATGAGATATCATCTCACACCACAGAGATTGGCACACATCACAGAGAAAAAAAGACAACTAGTGCTGGAGCAGATGCAGGGAGAAAGACTCTCATTCACTCTTGGTGGCAATGTTGACTGGTCCAGCCTTTTCAAAAACAATACGGATATTCATCAAAAAAATCAGAAATTGAGCTTCTATATGATCCACTCCTAGGACTAAACCCTAGGGGGCCATAAATAGTGCAGAAAAAAAACATCTGAACTTCTATGTCTATTGCAGCACTAATCACAATAGCCAGGGTCTGGGTCTGGAAATAAACCAGTGTCCAAGAACAAATGAATGGGTAAAAAAACTGTGGTATCAGATCTAAGCAATAGCACAGTGTATAGTAAATTTGCTTTGCATGTGGTTGACCCAGGTTCCACCCCTGAGATTCAATATGGTCTTCCAAAAATTGCCAGAAATTACCCCTGAGTGCAGAGCTGGAAGTAACCCCTGAGCAGCACTGGGTGTGGCCCCCCAAACACAAAAACAAACAAAAAAGGAAACTGGTGTATCTATGCAATGGAATACTATGCAGCTATTAGGGGGGAAATGAAGCTATGAACTTTGCTCAAATATGATGGATATGGTAGAATTATGCTGAGGACTCAGAGGGGCGCAGAGGCCATCTTGGGTCATGCGGTTTCCAGCTGCCAGAGATCCGATCTCAGCAGTGTTCCTACCACTGCCTTAGAGTGCATTTCATCAGCATTCCTGCGGGTGAGGCTGCCTGTTTCAGAGGTGGGTGGAGACGTACGTACACTGATCCCTGCTGCTTTGTGCCGGGACTCAGAGAGGCGCAGAGGTTTCCAGCTGCCTGAGATCCGATCTCACCAGCATTCCTGCC
>PVKC010043080.1:0-11838 GCA_004027635.1 Crocidura indochinensis | reverse complement strand
AAAATTACCCAGTGCTTCAGAAATAAAAGATTCAGCACTGAGAAATACAGAGCTTCAAAGGAATTTGTTTAAAATGCACAGAAATGGAGATAAATGCTTCTGAATTGATGAACTACATTGATTGAGGAATATAATTGCATTTGCAAAGAAAAATGACAATTAACTGTCCATCTTTCACAAACAAGCCTCTTTTACAAAATGACACACCAGAGAGCAATACTTTAAATGTTGGGATGTGCTATGTAAATTAGAAGAGTTATAATTATTTTTAATCTTTATGATTTCTTTTTCTCTTGATTCATAGTTATCTAAAATAATCATTTCCCTTACTCCTAGAGGAATTGTCTCAGGGGTGCAGATTCTGATCCTCAGCAGGAAAAAGGACTACCAGATGCCTCTTTTTCCACTCTCAATGCCACCATCTTATTTGGATTTTTTTCCAAATTTGCCTTTGATCATTTAAGCACTTTGCCAAGAAGACTTTCAAACTCCCGTATCTTGTCATAATAATAGTCTCTTGGCACTGCCAGAATATATAATTTTATAACTCATTTCACTTACTCATCAAAAGTTGGATGAGTACCTGTTTGTTTTACTCACAGATATTGTGCTGGATCAAAACCAGAGGCAGTTTCTAAGATTTCCAAATTAAAAAAAAAAGGTAACCAATTAAATATGAATTTCAGAAAATTTTTAGATATAAATTTAGTATAAATATATCTCAAGTATTTCTTGAGACTCCGTTAAAATACAAAAATAAAAGAAACTAGTTATTGGGGACCAGATTGATTAGGTAGGGTGATGTAAAATCACCCCACACGCTATTATCTCCAAACCCAGGTGAACAAGTCTGAATCAGGGTCATACAAGAATTATTCCAATCCAGGCTGAGAATGAAACACTTGTAGACTGGCCATCTTCTACCTAGTCTGGAACGCCAAAGCTGCTTGCCAGAACTGCTGTTTTATTGAGTACAGAGACCACCTCAAGGTTGGGCAGCTATCCTGAGCCTGTCCTGCACATGTTTGCATATATGACAATCTTTGTTTTGGGTGAAACCAAGTCCTAGACAAACATACAAAGAAATCAGGGATGATCTTTGTTTTGGGTAAAATAATGTGTAACCAACAGGGCGTTTGTCTTACACATGGCAGACCCGGATTCAATCCCCTGCATCCCATATGCTTTGGGGTCTCAAACTCGTGGCCCACGAACTGTTTGCAGCCCTCTGTACAACATTTTGTGGCCCTGCCCTAAAGGAATCTTTTTTGTTTTGTTTTGTTTTAGTTGTTTGGGTCACACCCACCAATGTTCAAGGCTTACTACTGATTTTGCACTCAAGGATCACCCCGACTTTGCCTCCAGCAGCCCCCAGGTAAATTGAGTTTGAAAATGTGCAGATTCAGGCGTAAGACTTAAGTACAGCAGGGGGTGGCCTATAAACAATAAAGAGAAAGAAAGTTAGTTATTTATAGGAATATCAATTTTAGTTAGATGTCATGGATTTCTTTTGTTAAATGTTGTGATGCTGCCTGACCCCAAAGGAACTTACTATCTACTTCAAAAAATCGATTAATCAAATCATCTCACAGTGAAATGTAAAGTAATAACAGTGAACAGGAGAGAAGTTCAGAAACTAATGATAAATTACTTTCAAGAGATTTGACTTTCTCAATGAAGTAAAGGTGAGTTTTTCAGAGCAGTTGTTTTATATATATAGTAGAGAGAAAGACACCTGGTCCAAAAAGGCATCAATCAAGGGAAGAAGTGAAAACATAAATGGGATGAGTGAAATGAAATCCGTAGCTGAGGAGCAGAAGAGGAAGGAAACCAGGGAACAGAAACACAAATAGTAGAAGTACTTGATAAACCATCAATCAATGTGAATGCCTAGTGGGCAGTGGCATCTTTCTTTCTAAATACATCCAAGAGTAACTTTTGCCTCTATAAAGATGAATACTACACTATTATGTACATATTTTGTTTTATTTAATCCATCTATTCCCTAGTGTTTAAGTACTATGTTGGTCACCCAAAGCAGCATATTTTTACTCTTAAGAGTCAGAGTCCAGTGAGAAAACAATCATGATCAATATATATTAACAACTCTATAGTTTATATTTATTTAAAATGAGAATAATAAGCTCTTCTAACAAAATACATGTGCTGAAGTTGGTGACAAGTATAGGTCAATTCAGGTATATAAGGAGTTAGTTTTGGTTCAGTATAAAGAAAGAGTGATGTACTCATATAATTCTATATCTAGTTGGGTTTTTTTCTAAAGGTTATGAAGAATCCATGGGAGAGTGGCATAATTAGATTGACATATCACAGAACAGGATATGATATTGGGGGTTAATAGGAAGCTCTATATATATACATATGGGTGTTCTGGTTGAAACTGATATGGAGATAAAGCATAGAAAGCATAGATCCAAGTATCACTTTAAGAAACTTGAGATCAAATTTAAGTAAGTTTAAGGTTCAATCATGGGTTAATGTCTCGGGTCTTTCATTACTTATTAGACAATCAGTTTGTGTAGAAAGTTCAGTAAACATATATGATGCATACTCTACTAACCATTCTTCTGCAAATACTCTTCTAGTTTTTTTACCCTGGGTAACTTAGAATTTCACACCAGTTGGTAAGTCATGCAGAGAGGTAGCAGCTAGAAGGAAGGAAACTGTTTCTGCTCTGATAGTTAACACTTAGAAAACTTTGATCAAGTCATTTACTTTTTTTTTAATGTTGGTTATATCAGCTTAAAATTAGGATGATTAATAACCATATCACTTTCCTTCCACTGGAAAAACTCTATGATGAGGAAACAAAGGATCATTAATATTCTCTGCAACACTGAAAAGCAGCCTAGAAATGCCAGGTAATTTTAGAAGAAAATATACCAAATCTAAAACTACAAGAGGAAACTGACAAAATTTTGAATACTGATTTTAGGTGTAGTATCAATATTGTATGAATTGAAACCAAGTTACCCTTTCCTGCATAATTTATCATAATTACACATTACATATTTACTACATCATTGCTCTAAAATATTTATTGGATACCTAATGTGTATCCAAAAAATAAATGTACTAGTCATTTGGAAGACTAGAAAATAAAACAATCAAAGCAATTTATGAAACTGTCTCCTTTCATGCCCCTTTCATGTCCTTTTTAAAATCAAAACACGACCTTATGATACTTCCTTTTTTTGGACAGATTGCATACTTTTCTTTTCATGACAAACCATCTTTAGTCAAGAGCTCCTTGGGTAGTTAATGGTGTCTTGTGATGATCCTTAAAACTCTCCTCTCATTTTACTCTTGATTAAAAAGAAAGAAAACGCGGAATCTAAGCCCTTGACTGATTTACACTTCAATTTAATTTCTCCCTTTCTCTTTCCTCTTCCCTTTCACTGGATGAAACCTTCCATGTAATTAGGCTCGAAAGCTCTCATCAAACTGTTTGATTGAATTGCAGCACACTGAATTTCCCTTTCAGGAGGCTGGGTTAGAGCATGAAGGGACCCTGGTGGGGGAATAGCTTGCCCGGCAAGGAGTGGACATTCTGAGATAAAAATTAAGAAAAGCAGTGTGAATGGTTGGTATATCTGGGCCATGAAACATTCTTCTGCTATTGTGCTGATCTGTCAGTCCAAGAGCTTTCTCAGTCTCACTGTCCATAGCCAAATAGGTTATACTTGGAAAGCAGGGGTAGTAACATTGTGCAGTAGGAGGAAGAAAAGAAAATGGAGTCTGAAAGTTTGTGTTGCAGCCTCTATCTACCCTTACCTTGCAAAGTCTCATTTTGGAGAATAATTCACAATCTCCAGGTGTAAGTCTCTGCACACGAAAAATTATCTGATTGAGAAAAATCTCTAAAGTTATCCTACAAATTCAGAATTCAAAATTTCATGCCTGCAAAACAGTCTTTGAGACTGATAAATTTTTTCATTCAAAAATCTGTTTCCAGGCGTTTATTAGTTTAAGTCCTGAGAAACTGAATGTTCAGGTTTTGGGTGTGTCTATTGCATTACCATGTGTAAAGTCATTACAATCCAAAAAGAACAGAAATAATTGGATTTTCTTTTTCTTTGGGGGTAGGGGTGAGTGTAGTAGAAAATATCAAATGCAGAGACTCATGCATGCAAAACATGCACTCTACCATTGAGGTCAAACCCTGGCATCATATGTGCCCTACGCAACAGTGTTTGTATTAATCAATGCTGCCAGAAATTGCAGGGTGAACTTGAATTCTGCTAGCAAAGGCAGTAGCATATTCTTGGGCTCTCACAATGAACTGCCAACCCAGTTGACTGAGAATCTCTGGTCTCTGAGAAGTACTTGAGAGATACCCTCAAAATATATAAAATCATCATCATCAATTAAGTCCCCCCCTTTTAAATTACAACTGACAATTTAACATGCATGTAGTGCGTTGAACAAGATATCAGAGCAGTAAGAAATAGTTACTGTGTTGTCTCTACAATTGTAATGCTTAGTCCTCCTGTCTCATCTTCACATTCCAGACAAGGAGTTAATTAGGCTGTTGTCAAGGCCTTCTTGCTGCAGTATTTTTTTCTGGCTTAGATATTTACCCAATTGTACGCACAATAAATGCACACTTAAAAGTCATTGTCACTGTTAAAAATATCTGGTTCATCAGTTTTATTCTGATAATTAAGGCACTGCTGTTACATGTATGAAAGACCAAATTAAAGGAAGTTTAAAAGTGCTCTAAGAAGTGACCAAGAGAATGCAGGGACTGATTTGCCAGTGGCAGGAGCATGTTCAATCTCCAACACTTCAGAGGCTCCTGAGAAGCTCCACGGTAACCTGGGTAATTGAACTGATGATGGATTGACTCAAAAATAACTTGAGAAGTTCTTAGATCCTCCAGTTCTTGTATCTAGCTGAGGAGAACTTTCTTCAAAATTAATTAACTAGATAAATAATAATAATAAAAGTAACTATTGAGTGAATGGCTTTTTCACAAATTATCTGAATGTTGCCCATCAGTGCTGAGAGACACCAGCAAATGAATACTATTAACTGTGTCAGTTATCAAGTCATAAAATGTAATGCTCTTTTTTAGCAGCTTAGCGAACAAAAACCAGGAATGTTTGGTGGTTTGTCTAAAATTATAATTTAAGGAGAAAAACCTATCATTACTGTTGGAAACTTCACTTCCTAATAAATGGATAATCAATGAATTATAAATACAGTTCTTGAGTCATGAAGAGTGTTCCCTGACCAGTGGAAGACACCTCATTCTGATCCTGGGATATGTAACCATTCATTCCTTACTAAACTCTATAGTATATCTGCTCTCTAAGGTTGAATAAGAACCTCAATTAATTATGTATACTGCAAGATATATAAACAAAGGGTTTCTTTAATATCAAGGAATTTGATTATAAATTTGATGTAAATTTGATATATGTTCCTAGAATATACCCAAGGAACACAAAAATACAATATAAGAATGCCCTCTGCTCACCTATGTTCATTGCAGCTCTATTTACAATAGCCAGAATCTGGAAACAACCCAGATGCCCAAAAGCAGACGAGTGGCTAAAGAAAATGTGGTGCATATACACAATGGAATACTATGCAGCTGTCAGTAAAATGAAGTCATAAAATTTTCCTATATGTGGATGGACAAGAAAATTATTATGCCGAGTAAAATGAGT
The DNA here is from genome assembly GCA_004027635.1 of Crocidura indochinensis. Lineage (NCBI taxonomy): Eukaryota > Metazoa > Chordata > Mammalia > Eulipotyphla > Soricidae > Crocidura > Crocidura indochinensis. The sequence continues at coordinate 6,142 of PVKC010043080.1, read as the reverse complement.
CAGAGGGAGAAAGACACAGAAAAGTCTCACTCATCTGAGAGATTTAAGAAAAGTAAAAGATAGTATTGTAATCATACTCAGAGACAATAGAGATGAGGTTTGAAAGAACCAGCCCTTGATAGGAAACTTACCACAGAGATTGGTGAATGAAGTCAGAGAAATAACTATACCAACGACTATCATGATAATGGTAGTGAGTGAGATAAATAGAATGCCTGTTTTGAAGAAAGGTTGGGGGTGGTAACAGAGGTAGAGGGGGGCATTGATGGTGGGAAGGTTGCACTGGTAAAGGGGGATGTACTTTATTATGACTGAAACCCAACTATAAACTTATTTGAAATCATGATGCTTAAATAAATATATTAGAAATGTACATAATGTTTGAGCATTATGTTTTAAGGAAAGAAATCATGGTCAAATTGAATTCTTATAGGAGAACCTTAAGTTTTACTGTATCTGAATAACTGTTTTAATACTGATGTTTTGAGACTGACTATGTTCATTAAGCATTTTTCAGGAAAAATAAATTTGTCCATGATTGAACATATTACTTGACCTATTAAGCCCAATAAATTCAAGTGTTAACTCGGTTTTTTTTTGTTTTTTTGGTTTTTGGGCCACACCCGGTGACGCTCAGGGGTTACTCCTGGCTATTCGCTCAGAAGTCGCTCCTGGCAGGCACAGGGGATCATATGGGGAACCAGGGGATTGAACCATGGTCCGTCCTAGGTTAGCGCAGGCAAGGCAGGCACCTTACCTTCAGCGCCACCGCCCGGCCCCCTAATTCTTTTTTTAGGTGGAAGAACTCCAGTGAATTACATAACTCTATGAAGCCTTTCTATTTTCCTGTAATTTCATTATTATAATATTCACCACCTTGAAGGTTGGTTGATAAAAGTCCAATGTTTAACATGAATTCTGTCCACAGTTAGATATTAAGTTTAGAACATATTCATAGTATTTATAATAAATTTTGAATATAATAAAACATTAGAAGAATCTTAAATTGAGTCGATTATTCCACTGAACAAAATTACTTTGAGAAATTTTGTACCGCTCATTATAATATTGTAGTATGTTTAAATATTAGTTGTACAGGTCTAAATTCAAACTGCTTTCATAGCCAACCTGGTTATTCCCTGAGCTGCTCATATGATCCTAGACAAGTGAATCAAGCATTCCTTATTGCCTCAGTGTCTTCATCTTTAAAATGAGAGAAACACATGTACCTACCTCATAGGAAAATTAAATGAATTAAACCCTTAGGATAGTGTCAGGAACTGAGAAAAAAAATTTTAATTGATATTGTTGGCATAAAGAGCAAGGAATATATTAATGTAAAAGCATAGGAACCCTTTACTAAATCTACTTTAAGAATATTGGATTGGCCTCAATTAAAATGCTCATCTAATTAGGCAGAGAAATTAATTCAGATAAAGACAAAAAGGTTTCAAGAAAAAATATAGCAAATGGGTTAAGGAGACTAGAGAGGATTTACGGTGTATATCTTGTGTGTTTCCTACCAAGGTTTGATTCTTATACAATCTGTGGAGTAAGTCTGGACACTTAAGACCATTGGCTAGGATGGCTCTGTTGGTCTCTGGCCCTGTAGGACTAAAGCAGGGTCATATCCTGAAGTTCTTGAATGTAATTGTTAGCAGTGTGGCTGAGAATTTTCAGGAGTACTATGGAAACCCACTTCATAATAGGTAGGAGCCCCCAAATATATATATTTATACAATAAAGCATTTGCTATTCAATAGGACTCTTCTACCCAAATAATTCAAAATGTAAAATTCTCTTAACTAATGATATTTTATTCATCCTTTTCAATTTGTAAAGAATTGAAAGCTACTAAAATTGACCCCAAATATACAAGAGGGTATTACATGGTTTTGTCTGTGAAGTAGTTTTTATAAAAATCTTTTGACCTTTATTAAAAAAATTTCAAAGCAACTGGTTATTTTAGTAGCTCTATTTCTTTTTGGTTTTTGGGTCACACCCGGCAGTGCTCAGGTGTTACTCCTGGCTCCATGCTCAGAAACTGCTCCTGGCAGGCACAGGGGACCATATTGGGCACCGGGATTCAAACCGATGACCTTTTGCATGAAAGGCAAACGCCTTACCTCCATGCTATTTCCCGGGCCCCCGTGTAGCTCTATTTCTAAAGATGCCCCAAAGCTATTGCTGCCAATCATAACATACTCCTGCTAAGTCTGCCATTTGAGACTAGGAATTAATTCGGTCATGGAAATTCATTTTAAAATTTTAACCTAAGTGATGGCTTTTTGTCTTTAGCCATAGAGGCAACACAACATTTTTTGATGGCCATTATACCCATTGTACATATTAATGTATCTTCCTAAGACCTTTATCATGAAGCATCTAGACATGTCTGTACACTTCTTCAAGTCTTACATGCTAATCAAGCATCTTCTGTGTAACAATCTCAAAATCTTCAAATTCCTCATTTGACTTTGCTATTGGGACTGATTATTCCTTCCTTTCTGTTTGAGAAGCTTCAGACAGCCAAACCCTGCCTCTCTCCTCCTCCTTTCCTCTAAGAGAACATCAAATGACAAAGGTGCAAGGCAAATAAATGTTAAGTAAGACACTGACACTGGTTCAATGTCTGTCTTTCCTATCAACCCACTGGTACTGCCTAGCAACCGAGGGAACTCACCCTAAGTTCATTTTCATTTTAATATGCCACAGAGAAAAAGCAGCCTAAATATATAACCCCCAGTTCTGAAGCATATAATCTGTAAACCACAGAAACAGGCGGATCATTTCCATTAGTTTCTTGTGTAGCAAAAAACCACAATTTGTACTCAAAGCATGTAATTATATTCAAATTCGGAAAAACTGCCTTGGAAATAGTTGAAATTCATAGTTTGGGGGGAAGTTACTCGAAAGTATACATGATTATATTTTATGTGGGGGATGGCAGGGATGTTTCAAATGTGCATAAATAGGAGGGACGGTGTGGAGTCTATCTCAGAAAATGTTGCTTCCCTGTTTCTATAGGTTTTATGTATATATTTGAGATGGGAAGCAAGGCATGAGGATTTTCCAGAAGGACATATTTTTTCAAAATATTATGGTGTGACTTTCAGTTGGGAAAAAAAAGATATTGAGCACTCAGGTTGTTTACTCTCACTTTCTGGAGAGTGAGCTACAAACAGTGCAGAAAATTCTCCCTGGCACAGGAACTAGAATATAAACACTGTCTACTGCATACAGAGAAAATCTTCAAAGTACCTCCAAGAATTCTTACATATTTGCACAAAATCTGGCTTTCATTGGAAAGATGCTCATGAAAAATAAAATTTTACTTAAAACAAATATCTATTCCTGCAAGACTTCCTATGGTTAGGATGTGGTCAAAAATACAGGCAAAATAGAGGCTGGAGAAATAGTACAGGGGTAGGGCATTTGCCTTGCATGCAGTCAATCCAGGGTAGACCTGGGTTTGATTCCCAGCATTCCATATAGTCCTGAGTCTGCCAGGAATGATTCTGAGCACCGAACCATGAGTAACTACTGAATGCTTGTGGGTGTGACCTAAAAACAAACAAAAAAATGTGCAGGCAACACAGATGGGAGTGAATAGGTTACAACTAAAATGGGTTATAAAGAAATGAGAATTTGGATTTTTAGAGAATAAAGGAAGGCGATATTTTTTGGAATCATACTACCTAGACCCAGCTGATTATGACAATAACAAGAGGTCTTTGGCTAAGTTTTCACTCTGCCCATTGGTAATATCAGAGAGTCAAGTGTTTCTCTGCCTCACCTTTAAACCTACATTGACTATGATGGGACAGCTGAGAAATAGCTTTGAATTGTGCACGAGTTCCCCTGTTCTTTGCCTCTGGTACAAAAATTTTACCTTACTCTATCAGAGCACGATAAATAATCACCTATGGTTTCACTAATCATTTATATCTTCATTTACAAACTCATATCAGGTAAGGGTTTTTGATATGCCTGTCCTTTTAATTAGGATTTTCTTGGGTTAGATAAGTTCAAGCATTCTGACACACAAATACTCATTATGAGCCCAGGCACTCTTACATATAATTTAGAAAGGTATGTCAAGTACACTTATAATTGGTATACTTCATTAACCTGTGTCCTTTATCCCCAGCACAAGAACTTGCTATGTTTATTTTCTGTTTCTTGAGATAATGGATGGTATGGTATGGAAGGACAAGAGCTTTGTGGTTAAAAAAAAAAAAAAAGGTTGAAATTCTTGCTCTTCTGACACATTCTGCTCAAACTACTTGTGCTCTTTTAATCTCGCTGATGTTATTGACAAAATGGTGATAACATTACTAGTATAAAAGGATTATGGAAGTTAAATACAATTATTTATATAAAGCAATGAAAGACTATCTGGTACACAATAGATACATCTGACTCTGTGGTAGAGATGAATTACAGGCTTTATAATATCACAGTGTGCCCATTTTATACATTAAGAATATTTTGTTCAAAAGAAAAAAACCTGGCATGTGGTATTGGCATAAATTATGAAATCTAAAGAAACAGACCTTTAAAAGCCTGGCAGACCTGCAGAAATCAGAAAGGTTTTTAGATACAAAGTAGTGTCTTTAAAGACACATAAATAAAAGAATAGCGAAAATCTTGTACTGAAACTATTTTGGAGAGATAATCTCACTTCAATCTAATCAATGTACAAATGAAAAAAAATATAAATGATTTCCCCCATCTGTGACATTAAAGTATAAATGAAAATTAAGCCATACAGAATGTCACCAATGAAAGGATTAACTCAGATAAATTTAAAAAATCAAGGTAGCCTATAAAATGTCTAAAAGTTAAAAGATTAAAACTTTCCTTTAAAAAAAAACATATCAAAAGTCACAAATTTGGTCTGGCAGAAAAAAAAGTTAGATCTATAGGATAGCATGCTGTTTCTTCATCAGAATCCAGCTTCAAATTTGGGTTTTGAAAAATTGTTTCTAAGGAGTCCAACACAATGTTTACCATATTCTCTTTAATTTTTGAGTTTCAATATCAGCAAAAATAGCACAAAGAGAAGCTATTTTCAGGTATGAAAATGTTTGTCTCAAGAAGACCTACTTTTCCCTAGAAAACGATTTTGTTCAAGATTCTAGTTTTCTGTGCCAAACCAATAGTATAGCATATATGGCACTTGCAGTGGAGCCAACCCAGATTTGATACCTAGTATCCCGTATGGTCCTCTGAGCACTTACAATGAGTAAATCCTAAGTGCAGAGCCAGGAGTAAATTTTGAATACAAACAGTTTGACAAATAATAATTCTAGTTTTCAATGGATATTAAATAACATATAGGAATGCTTATATTCTGTACAAGTTTTCTAGAACAGGATCTCAGTTTGAATTTCCAAAAGGAGTTCCAGAATATTTTTGGAAGCTTCTCTCTTTTCACTTTACTAGATTACTCAGTTTCTGCATAGTTTTCCAAATTTGGTTTTCCAGAATAAAATGTGACATGCATTTTGAAACATAAAAAGACAACTATCAAAAAAGCACAAACTGACCAACCAAAGGGGTTGTTCTTTTTTAGTGCTATAAGTTAGAAAATTCATGCTAAATTTTATCCTACATTTCCTTTTAAAGAAAGGAAATGAATCAACAACTTGAAGGCAAAATGAGCTATCAGAGACAGAAAGATGAGAACTATATTTAACTTCAATCTGTCAACCAACAAACATTCAATATTTAAATTGGATTTTGTACAAGGAATTGAAGAGCATTATCACTTAAATATTTTACATAAAATATTTAACCTTCAAACATAGTTTACAATGTACAAAGCACAGCTTGTTTAGTTTTCTATATAAATTGTGTGACATATGTATGGTATCATGATGCCAAACTATTCTCAGTTTGAAGAGTAAAAAAAAAAAAACCTACATTGTGGGAAGCTTGCCACAAATAGTGGGAGAGTACAGTTAGGGCAGAGAAGGGACTGTAATGGCAAAGATAGTTGGAAATGTGCTCTGGACAAGAACTAGCCACTGAAGGGAGATAAAATGATATGCATGACACCCCTTCAGTAACAATATTTGCAAATGATAGTGTCTAAAAGGAAAAAGGTAAGGACCACAGAGAGAGACAGAGAGAGAGA
>PVKC010043079.1:0-11828 GCA_004027635.1 Crocidura indochinensis | reverse complement strand
GCCTCCGTACCTGCCTGGACAGGTGAGGTTATGCTCCAAAGTCACAGCCATGGCCCATTGCAGCATCTTGCGCCGGATGAAGCCAGACTGAGCCGACACCTCTTGGATGCGCTCCATGATCTTCTCCCACACTCGGGGCACTCCCATGTGAGATGTGGGCTCCACTTCCCGCAGTGTGTTCACCAGGCTCCCCTGTTCCGAAGGCAAGGGTGGCAGGCCAGCTGACCCAAACATCCAAATTCCCTTGAGCTGTGCAGTCTCCCCCCCAAACAACCCTGCCCCACTGTGCTGGTGTGGAAAGGGAAATTGCACACAAACCCATGGCACAGAGACTGATTAGATGGTGACCTGTGGTGTGGTCAGGTATGGTCACAGACAAGTCACTCTGGGACAACCTGACTCTGCCCTCAGTCCCTCTGCACCAACCCTACTTGTTTGCATGTGTGTCAGGTAACGTGACCTGCTGCTTCAAGAATTCTGCTCATGGGGCCAGAGCGATAGCACCGCAATAGGACGTTTGCCTTACATGGCTGACCAGGGGCAGACCTGGGTTTAAATCTCAACATCCCATATGGTCCCCAAGCCTGCCAGGAGCTATTTCTGAGCAAAGAGCCAGGAGTAAGTAACCCCTGAGCACCGCCGGGTGTGACTCAAAAACCAAACTTCCCCACACACACACACAAAAAATGAATTATGCTTGAAGAACTAGAGACACAGCATAGCAGGGAGGGCGTTAGCCTGGCACGCATCTCACCCAGGTTCAATTCTCAGCAGCTCAGAGGGTCCCTTGAGCACCACCAGGAGAGATCCCTGAGAGCAGAGCCAGGAGCAGCCCCTGAGCATCACCAGATGTGGTCCCACCCCTCAAAAAAGAACCTGGACAGAAAGTACAGCATAGAACACATGTATGTGTCTGCACACATAATACTCTAGCGTATTCATGTGCATGCATACAAAACATACAGAAACATGTACCTGGGGTATGAGTGTCTGCCAGGAGTATGTTTACACGTGTGCAATATGGGATGTGTGTGGAACACATATACACGTGTGCATGAGACAAGTGCAGTGCACACACGGGCTGTGAGTGCAGGCAGAGAAAATGTGTCCATGCGTCTGTACAGGACACAGGGCAGAGACCGCAGGCAGTCATAGCCACACTGGGACACAAGACGTGTGTGGCACACAGAACTTGAGCATAGTCCAGGACATGCCACAGGTGGACAGACAGACGAGTGGACTAACCTTTAGGGCGTCGGGCTCGGCAAAGCAGACCTGGGCCCCCCACTGGATGCCAGTCCATAGGTCGTAGATCTGGGCTGCAATGTGGCTGAGTGGCAGGTAGCTGACCACCACTTCCTGCTGCACTTCTGCCGGTTGGATATCTCCTGCCTGACTGCCATATTGTGCTGTCCACGTGATCTGGGGACATGGTGACAGATGGCCTGTTCTATTCTGGACCTTGGGCTGCATCCAGGGGCCCTGGTGCTGCCCTCTGGGGCTTCTCTGGGGACCCCAGGCGAGAGTCCATCCTCACTTCCACCCTAACTCCCACTCTGGCTCCTACCCTCACTCCATGTTACACCCCTAGACCCTGTACCTTTTTTTTTTTTTGGTTTTTGGGCCCCACCCGGTAACGCTCAGGGGTTACTCCTGGCTATGCGCTCAGCAGTCGCTCCTGGCTTGGGGGACCATATGAGAACCGGGGGATCGAACCACAGTCCATCCTAGGCTAGCGCAGGCAAGGCAGGCACCTTACCTCCAGTGCCACCGCCCAGCCACCTAGACCCTGTATCTTACGTTGTCTTGACTCAGCATCACGCCCTTGGGGCTCCCGGTGGTGCCTGACGTGTAGACCAGAGCACAGCACTGGTCGGGCCGCTGGGCCTGGAGGATAGTGTCCAGCTCCACCTCGGGCACATCAGTGCCCAGCTCCAGGAACTCCTCCATCTGCAGGGCAGACAGGAAAGTGCTTGGAGGGATTGTCAAAGGGGAACAGTACAGAGGACAGTGCAGGGGACTCTGGGAGAATAGTGCGGGAGGGGCAGTGAAAGGTGAATAGTATGTGGGGACATTGGGGGGTAGTGCAGACCGAGTCCCCCTACCGTGTAGACATTGGCCAACTTCTGGGGTGGGGGCTCCCAGTAGGTCACAACAGCCTTCAGGTGGGGCAGGTTCTTCCAAATCTGTGGGCAACAGGCTTTGCTGAGAGGTGCCCCAGCGCCCTAGAGGTGCCATTCCCAGGGTCAGTGTGACTATGGGGACCCTGTCCCCCTCAGAGTGCCTATTAGAGATTCAGAGAGAATGAAACATAGCTGCCTACTCAAAGCACTGACATTTATGAAATGATGGCAGAGTTGAGTGCATAGAAAGTTCTAGAAGTGCCTGCAGGGTTTTCCTGGGTGGCTTCGCTCCCTCCTGAGACTGAACAAGGAGGTCTTCATGAAAAAAGCTAAGAGGAGCCAACAGGAGCTACCTGGCTCAGGACCTGCCAATTGGGTCCCACTTTGGGTCCCAAGTGTCTATACCAGCTCTTGGGGGTGGTAGGAATGAGCTACCTACCGAATCTTTTTCTGTTTATTTTTATTTTTTTTTTTTGGGGGGGGGTCACACCCAGCAGTGCTCAGGGGTTACTCCTGGCTCCATGCTCAGAAATTGCTCCTGGCAGGCACGGGGGACCATATGGGGCACCGGGATTCGAACTGATGACCTTTTGCATGAAAGGCAAACGCCTTACCTCCATGCTATCTCCCGGGCCCCATCTTTTTCTGTTTTGGGGGGAGAGGGGCACACCTGGTAGTACTCAGAGCTGGCACTGTGCTCAGGGATTACTCCTGACAGGGTCTGCGGGGACCCTATGGGTGCTGGGGATGGAACCTGGGCTGGCCTCATGCCAGGCCAGTGCTATCCCTGCTGTGCTCTGGCTCTGGTCAGACCTTCAGAATCTTCTCCAATTGCTTCTGCGAGTCCACCACAATCACATTGGCGTGGCTGTCCTGGGCGATGTACTGGCAGGCCTCAGGGGAGCTGGTGGTGTAGATGCCTGTGACGATGCCTCTGTAGAGAACAAGGCGCTTTTCCAGCTTGCCAGGTGATGCCCGGAACCCCAGGACAGAGATAAAGACTTCCTTGCCCCAGCCTGCCCCGCACTTACCCAGCAAACACGGTGCCCACCGCAGAGAAGAACCACTCCGGGGAGTTGAAGCCTAGGATGGCCACACTGTGGGCCTGCTGCAGTCCCAGCTGCAGGCCAGAAGGGCAGGTAGGTGTGCCAAGGGTGTTGGGACCCTGCAAGCCAGCTCAGGACCACCCCTCAGGTGTCCCATGCACCAGCCCCCAGACTGCAGAGACCAGGGTCAGCATGGCCACCAGCGCCAGCTGCCCAGTGCTTCTCCTCTGAGGCTCAGACACAGGCTATATGAGGGACACAGACTATAGAGGCGGAAGAAGCCAAGCAAGTCCTCACCTTGAGGAAGCCCCGGGCGGCCTTCCGGCACAGCAGGTAGTACTGCGAGTAGGAGATGTGATGCCACTGTCCCTGGCGCTTGGTGCCCAGCGCCTTAAGCTCGCCATACTTGGCCAGCGTCTCGGAGAACATGGCATGCACCGTACGGGGTGGCTGCGGACAGCTTGCATCCACGCGTAGCTGCACCCGCCCATTGGCCCGCGCTGTCCACAGTAATGGCTCTGCGGATGACAGATAAGTGGCGAGAAGGTCATCAGAGTCCTGGTGGGGTGTCGCCTGGGACTGCATATCTCACCTCTCTGCTTTGACCGAGAGCTGCAAACCCACCGTGCCTTGGAGTTCCAAGGAAGAGGCACAGTTCAATCTACCGAGCTCAGCTCTGCTGACCAGCCAGGCCACTCATCAATTGGCCACTGTGCTGCTGCGGCCAGGCCAAGACAAAGGCATCCAAAGAGCCCGGAGAGGTCGAGGGGTAGCGGGGTCCTTGGGGACCGTGGGACCGTGGGAGGCTTGGGAACCCAATCTGGGGGCGGGCAGTTCTCAGACCTGGCCACCCAGTTCTGGATCCAAGCCTGCTGCCAGCCACTCTGGGCTCAGCCCCAAGGTCTCTTCCCATAGCACCCAGGACGGTGGAGCTCTTTGTCAAACCCTCAAGGAACACAGAAGAATCCACTAAAGTATGACAGAGATAAGAACAGATCGATCTGTTACGGCCTTGGCAGGCAGCACAGAATATACCAGCCAGAAGGCCTGGAGCTTTGTAGCTGGCCACATGCTGTGATGCGGGGATTGGTGTCCTTCCCACACCCACAGTGGACATGCATCTCACGGCTGTGTTCAGAACTCTACCCTGCTCTGGACATCCTTGGGGGGTGGGATCTGTCAGGCCTGAGGAGCCCCAGGTGGACTCGATGCTGCACTGTGGTATGGCCAGCACCCTCCTGCTTGCCCTCCCCATGTCCACCCCTAGTCCAGACACTCAGGCCAGGCACAGGGATTCACAGGAGCTGCAGCCTCATGTACAGACTCTACTTTAGGCTGGTGCAACCTCTACTGGTCTCTCTGCCAATATACCGTGGCCTGCTCAGGATCTAGCCCGGCACCTCGGTCTTGTTTGGGGTGCATACACAGGATGCATGCTGGGCCCAGGACATCAGCCAGTGTCCTGCTTCTGTGCTCTCTGTTCTGCCTCCACTTCCCTCCTGCTTGGCCTTCAGGCTGCTGTGGCGGTAGACAGGGGACCCCCACCCTACCAAGTTGTACCATGACTCTTGCCTGCAGCCCCTACCCCAGCTCCCCACGGAGCTTACCTGGGGGGTCCAGCCGGCCATCAGCTACCCATGCAGCAGCCTGGCTCAAGGACTCTTTGGAGAATGGCTGCTGATCAGTCTGGAGGCTGTGGAGGGTCAGGATTAGGGCAGGCTGAGTCCCTTTCAGGTCCAGCATGCCTTGGGGGAGGTCCAGTTCTGCCTCCCCTCCCCAAAGGCCAGGCCAGGCTCTAGACTCCCTGTGTGTCCTGAGCACGCACAAGCCACCAAGATGAAGGACATGGGGGATTTGGCATGGGGGTCCCAAATGCTCCCAGGAGGATGTAGGCGATCAGGACTGGAAATAGCTCCCACATTCCTTTGGCCCAAGACTTTGGAGGCCCTCGAAGGGCACAGAGGCACCCCAGACCCAGGATTGTAAGCTGTGTCGGGTGTGGGGGTTCCCACAGTTGTCCACCAGACCACATAAACCTCGGACATATGGAGCTGCAGACTTTTTTTTTGTTTTGTTTTGTTTTGTTTTTTGGGCCATACCCAGTGACGCTCAGAGGTTACTCCTGGCTATGCGCTCAGAAGTCGCTCCTGGCTTGGGACCATATGGGAAACTGGGGAATTGAACCGAGGTCCGTCCTAGGCTATCAAAGGCAAGGCAGGCACCTAACCTCCAGCGCCACTGCCCGGCCCCTGAGCTGCAGACTTTCGAGGCGCTACCACCATCCTAGACATCGTCTGCTGAGCCCCCCAAGGTTAGGACCTGGGAGTCGTGTGTCCACCGGGCAGCTGCCCACCCCTGCCACACCCAGCAGCCGGTGGTTACCTGCTGCTCACATGTGCCCTGACTCCTCGCCGGCACTGCAGGCTCAAACTAAGTCTGCGGACACATGCAGGCCCGCCAGGCTGCAGTCTGCTTGAGAACCTGAGGTTGGTTTTGAGGCAAAAGACAGCAGCAGGTTATGAGAAAGAGACGGATCAGAGGTGCAGCGGAACACCATCTTGTGCCCTCCTGAATTCTGGCTCACACCATGCAGGGCTCAAAACCCCATGGCCTGGGCCCTGGGCAGAGCCAAGGGCAGGTGGACACCCCCAAATTAACCAGGCCCTCCTAGGTTCTGATCTCCCACCACCGGAACCGCTTCCTCCAAACAAGAGTTTTAAAATCAGTCGCATCAAAGGTGAAAGCAGTTTTTCCACCTGATAAAGTGCCTATAAATTAGTTCTGGTTTGAAAACAAGTAAACATAGAAACCACAGCCCCTGGGAGGGCGGGTAGGCAAGCAGGTTCAGTAGGCCTGGCAACAGCTGCCCATGTGTGGAGGAGGAACTTGCACTGACCCTCATCTTATCTCTGCCTCTAAGCCCAGGCAGGGTCATGAGATGAATCATGGCCACTACAATGGACCAACATGTGCCTTGATGAAGCAATTCTAGTTACCTCCAGGGCAGGAAGTGTGGCTGCCACACCTCACAGGTGGGCATTGCCAGCCAAGGAAGAGGGCAGTGACTGCCTGCTGCCCCCGGGAGGAATGAGAGGATGGGATGGGGACAGGGTCTCAGTGGTGTCTTTCACCCCAACGCACCGTTGCAGCTGTCAGCTGCAGGGGATGCCTGTGAGCACAGCTGAGGGGGGGGGGACCCTCTTGAAACTATTATGCCTACCAGACACTGACTCTTCCTTCAGGGGTGATTCTCCCAGCCCAGCCCCGGTGGCAACATGCAGGCTGCAGAGGCTAAAGTCTGAGTGCAATGACCCATTCCCTGGTCCTGCTTGTTTCTGCTGCCCCTTCCTGTCACCCTACAGCCAGACCTCTTTCTCGGAGCCCCTAGGATTTCTTCTTTTCCAATTTTTTTGCTCACGCCCAGCAGTACTCAGGGCTGACTCCTGGCTCTGCACTGTAATCAGAGATCGCACCTGGCGAGGTTCGGAGGCCCCTACAGGATGCCAGGGATTAAACCTGGGTTGGCCTCGTGCAAGGCGAGCATCCTCCCTTGCTGCTCTGTCTCTCTGGCTGAGGATTCTAGACTTTCCCCTCAACACCTGGGCTTCAAGGTAGGCTAAAGCGGTCCCCATGGTGTGATCGCTCATGCCTGCTCTGCCCAGAGCCCCAGTTCTGCAGGCTCAGACGAAACCTGGAAAGGCTGGTGAACGGATGACGGGCGGCCCCGATTCTCCCCAGAGGCGTCCTGGGGGTGAAAGTGGGTGAGGAACCTTTTCCTTACACAGTCCTTAGGATGGAGCCAGCACCCCTGAGCAGGAGAGCCTCTAGCATGGCGCCTATGCGGCGGCCACACCCCGGGGCAGGGAACTACCAACTGAAGCAAGGAGTTGCGACTGCCCCGGGCACTGCACGCACAGGAGAGGCCGGGCTCCCCGCTGCCTGCAACAGAGACAAGGCGCGAGTCAGGCCGGCTGCCTGGGTCCCGGGTGTGGCCTCCCTCGCAGCTCCCAGTGGCACCCGACTAGCTCAGCCCAAAAGGCCTGATGCCTTGCGACTGTCTCCTATGGAGCTTGTCACAGTGACACTTTCTTCATCAGCAGAACTGGGTCTTCCCAGCCACATCAAGCAAGGTTTGTTCTGTGCCAGCCTGCACTACCCTGGCCTCCTCTCCCAGCTCCGGGTTCCCGCAGGACCGTCTCAGGGAACACACTCTCCCTTCCTTCCTGCCACCAACCCCCAGTGTGTCTCCCTGTCCCCATGTCGGCCTGGGACTACCCGGCCCTGGAGCTCACCTTCCTGCCGTGGCCAGCTCCTCTGTGCTCTGCCCCTGGGCTCGTGTGGGAACCAGAGCTCCCAGTACCCGCCCGGCCCAGGTGATGTGACTGTGGGGACCCGCCCCAGCCTGCCCTGGGGCTGCTGGTGAGGTGTGGCCCCAGGTACCTGTGACCCACCTGGCAGGGCCCCAGCTGCCCACCTCTGGGCTTACATAAGGGACCAGCCAGAGTCAGCTGCACGAGCCACCGACAGCTGTGCCTGGCAGAGCCCCTCAATACCTCTGCCCAGTGCCAGGATTAAAGTTTGACTTTAGTGCTGGAACTTTCCTCCACTGAGCCCTGCTGCAAGCCAGGTCATCTCCAGCACTCGCTACCTCGTCTTTCAGTAATCCTGTGTGAGGGTCTTTTGAGCCCCTGTTCTGTGGGGGAGGATAGCAGCATCTGCGTTCTCCCTCAGCCCCTGTCCACTCACCTTTCCCCGCCAGTACTCCCCACCTCCTCCTTCCTACACCCCAGAAACCTGCTGGCCTTTCCCCTACACCAATGGCCCACGCTGGGCAAAGGGATGGGCAGGTGACAGCCAAACTTCTGGTGGTAGAGGGCGTGGGGCGCGTGGGGGGCTAGCAAGGTTTTGCACGCAGGGGCGCTAGGTTTGACTCCATGTGCTTCCTCTGAGTAGGGCACTCCCAGTCAGTGTGCGAAGAGGCTGGTCCTTGGGCTGCCTCTCTACCTCCCCCAAGGCTGAGCAAGCTGGCAGTGATTATGCTAGACCTTGAGTGATGGAGGAGGCGGGCGGCAAAGTGGCCACACTTCAAAGGCTGCCAGGAACACAATGCCCTTGCTCAGCCCTATACTGGCTTTCTTCATGCTGCTGGGGTGGGTGGGGGAGGGCTGCAGCCTTCTTGCCCCATTCCTTAGCCCATGCAGGTGGTCATTGTGCTCAGGGTCACTGCTCCCCCGCAGGAGACCTTGGCCCTGACCTGCCACTGAACTCAGCTCCCAGCAGACTCCCTGTTGTCCCCACCCCTTTTTACTGTAGCCCTTGCACGCCCCGCACCCCGCGCTGCCCATCCAGCAGTCCCCTCAGGCCATCCGGGTTCGTCCAGCCTGGGAGCAGTGCCTGGCCTGGCTGTCTCCCTTCACATCTGCGGCATCTACCTGGGGTACCCGCAGCCTTCCATACCTTGGAGGACCCTCGCCCCGGCCCTATCCCTGCCCTTTGCCCCAGTCTGGGCTTTTTTGTTCAGCTCAGAGAATCAGAATGGGGGCTTCCAGGGGCCTGCCAGGTATCCAGGCTGTCCCGAGGGGGACGTGGCTGATCACCTCAGCAAGGCTGGCTTCTACCCTCAGGCACTGACCAAACCCTCGCTCCTGTAGCCCCCCACCCCGCAGCTCCCAGCTCCCCCAGAGAAGACACAGAGCTGGGGGAGTGAGTGGTTCTGGCAGGGGGCTGCAGGGTGCCCGGGAGTCTCCTTTGGGCACCGTGAGGACCCTGAGGTCTTGGCTGCTGCCCCTCTTAGAACAATGAGTCAGTGTCACTCCCCATGCCAGCACTGCCCTACCCCCTTTTCCCATATCCTGCCTTGCCTTGCCCTGCTGCAGCCCAGGGCCTCAGCACCCCGCCTGTACCAGGGGTCCCTTCTCCCCTTGGCCTCTGTGCAGGTCCTGCAACTCTGCTGTTTCCCACAGGACCATGCAGGACAGGCTTCGGTGGAACTGACTATTGGTCAGCACAGTGAATGCAGCAGGGTTTAGCCCTAAACCCAGGAGGCAACCTGAGAGGGATTCCCAGGCCTTAGGGTGAGGGGGTGACCCAGACTTCAGCCTTGTCATTGACTCCACAGCCTGACAGAAACCTCCTTCTGGCTGGTCCCTTACCCCCTCCCTCATTGCCTGCTGCGTGCCTGGGCTCATTCTCCTGAGCCCCACTAGGCACTGGGGTGCCCAGTGCTTGTCCCTTGGCAGGGACAAACCCTGCCCTTGTTTTCCCAGGAGGAGACCTGGGCGCATAGCTCAGTGCTGGAGGGAAACCAGGAGCATAGCTCAGAGCGGAACCTGGAGCATGGCTCAGAGGGGACCAGACCAGGAGCACGACTTCAAACTAGGATGAGAATTGGGAGCACAACCCAGAGCTGGGAGGATAGCACAGTTCAGAGCTGAGAGGGGAACAGGGAGAACAGCTCAGAATTAGGTGGGAAACTGGGAGTACTGCCCAGAACTAAGAGGGGAATGGAAGAGTACAGCTCAGAGGAGACCGGGAACACAGTCCAGAGCCTGAGGGAGCACAGTCCAGAGCACAGTTCAGAGGGGAATAGGGAACACCGTTCAGAGGTGGGGGGGATCATGGAGTACCTCAGAGCCAAGAGTGGATTGGGGAGCACAGCTCAGAGGCAGGAGGGGAATGAGGAGCACCTCCGAGTCAGGAGCAGAGTGGGGAGCACAGCTCAGAGACAGGAGGGGTACGAGGAGCACCGCAGAGCCAGCACTTGCCCAGGTCACACAGATGTGCTCCACGGCCTCAGCCTGGACGCAGAGACTGGCTGCCATTACCTGGTTGTGGTTGAGCCTCCCAAGGGGGCTCCGGTGCTGCTGGGGGACGGGTCCTCCCATGGGGCTTGTCTGCTGTCCGGCATAGCCTCCCTGATGGCTGTGTCCTGCTGGGGCTGTGCAGCATCTGCCCCGAGAAGAACTGGGCTCCCCCTGCAGGGTGGGTTGGGCGGGCCCAGGGTTGGCAGAGTGGGGCTTTGGGCTAGTGGCTGAGGGGCCCCACTTCCTCCCTATTCTCAGGGGCAAGTGGCTCTGGATTAAAACTTCCCTTGTCTGGTGTTTTGTTTGGGCCAATGAGGAGAATTTCAATGAAGCCAGTGTTCTTTCTGATGCAAATATGCTTCTTCTCCCAGGAATCTCAGCCAGCAGGCTCCAGGCTCTCCTGAAGGGCCCCAGAACGTCAACTCTTGGGGTTTGGGAGAAACTGGGACTGGAGTCTCACCGCAACTGCACATGATGCAACCCGCAACCCACCTCCCGGGCCCTGTGCTGGGGGTCAGGACAACCCTGACCCACACCAAGCACTACTGTGTGTCCACAGAGCCATGAGAAGCGGAGGAAGGTCACACTGCAAATTCACCTAATGGTGGCACAGCAGACTACACAGGGGGTCTAGAAACAAGCTCTTCTTCATGGTTCTGGGGACCATGAGCAGGTGTGAGTCAGTGTGAGCTGTTTTGTGCTATTGTAAACCAGTGTGGGCCTGTGTGAGCAGGTATGAGCTAGTTTAAATAGGCATGAGCCGGTATGTGCTGGTCCAGGCCAGTGTGAGCTGGTGTGAGCTAGTGTGAGCAGACCCACATTTCCTCCAAGGGGACAGTAGAAGAACCTTCTGTCTCTGTCTCTCTCTTTGTCTCTCTGTCTCTGTCTCTGTCTCTCTCTTTGGTTTTTGGGCCACACCAGGTGACGCCCAGGATTTACTCCTGGCTATGTGCTCAGAAATCACTCCTGGCTTGGGGGACCATATGGGACACCAGGGGATTGAACTGCAGTCAGACAAAGGCTAGTGTGGGCAAGGCAGACAGATGCCTTACCCCTTGCACCACCGCTCCGGCCCCAAGAAAAATCATTTCTGCCTTTATGGTATTCACTGGCTGCTAACAATCTGGCAGAATGTGGGTAAAAGAACAGCCTGTTTCCAAATCCCGTGACACCCCCTCACACCTGTGGTCCGCTTTCTCCTGCCTGTCAGTGTCTGTGATGTGTATCTGTGTCTCTGTGGGTAGATGTAGAATGTGTCTCTCTGGGGTGTGTTTGGTATGTGTCTCTGTGTGTCTATTTGCCTGGTCATATGTTCTCCTGGGCTCTCCCTTCTGAAGTCTGAGAATGGAGACCCGAGTGTTGGGGACCTGCAATGACTCACATTCAAGAATCACACAGTGGGGCCGGAGAGACAGCATGGAGGTAAGGTGTTTGCCTTTCATGCAGAAGGTCATTAGTTCGAATCCTGGCGTCCCATATGGTCCCCCGTGCCTGCCAGGAGCAATTTCTGAGCGTGGAGCCAGGAGTATCCCCTGAGCACTGCCGGGTGTGACCCCAAAAAACCAAACCTAAACAACAACAAAAAAAAAAGAATCACACAGTGTGTCTTGCTGCTGCCACTCAGTTGATGGGCCTAGTGCCCTTGGAGGGTCCCTGGGAAATCCCATGGAGTCTGCAGGGCCTTGAGGACGCTGCTTCTTCCTCATTCTACCTTTTCACCTCCACATCCAGCAAGAGGAACCAGAAATTGCCCCAGAAAGTGCTAAAAGACTGAAAAAGGCAACCTGCTCTGGAGTCAACAAGAAACAAGGTAGGGAGCTTGGGAAAGAAGAGGGGAGGCAGAGATATGGGGAGGG
>PVKC010043078.1:0-11855 GCA_004027635.1 Crocidura indochinensis | reverse complement strand
AAAACACAGATATACACATATACACACACAGGAATACATGTGGGATCCAGAGAGTTCAGGGCTTAAGGTACAGATCTTGCTACACACACACACACACACACACACACACACACACACACACACACATGGGATCCAAAAAGTGCCGTGCCAAGCCCAGCTCCATCTGCGGCACACGAGGTTCCCTGAACACCACTGGCGTTGCCTGGATGATCCCTGAGCATCACTGAGTGCCCCAGTAAACCCTAGTACTACAGCACTGCTTCCTTGGGCCCCTGCGTTCAACTGCCAGTCCAGTTAGCCAAGAACATGGAGGCCCCTGCACCACAGACACCACTTACAAAGTCCCCAAAAGAGAACGAAAAAGAGATCGATATCTGCAGAAATATCCACATCCCAAGGCCTATGGAGATGGGGGTGGGGGCAGTTTGTGGACTAGGCACTGATTGAATCCACATCCCTGCAGGGAGGGAGCTTCCTGCACAGGTGCTGGAAATCAGAGGAGCCCAAGTTCCAGTCCTGAAGCCCTGCTGAGCACAGGCATTGAACCCTCAAGTCATGGTGCCCATCTGGCTGGGAATAGGGGACAGGCCCTGAGTCTAACGAGACCCAAGAAACCTGAGCAGTAACTATCTCAAGAGCCTCCCACTGCCTGCAAGTGTGTCACATGGCCCGCTCATCAGTGTCATGCCAAGCAAACCTGGCAGTATCTGGCACACCTGTGCACCTCCCCATGGCATATCAGGTATACCTGGGAATACCTGGGTTCATCTGGGCATACATGGTACATAGCACACTGGACACTCTTAACATACCTCACCATACTTCGGCACATCTGGGCATAACTAGTATACCTGGGCACAGCTGACACACTCATATGGGAAACCATATCACACTGAATGCTGAAGAGATTGAGGTCTCCAGGGTGAAGAATTTAACCCTGAGGTGTTGACATTGTTGGCATTGGTGTGTTTGGGAGAAAAGCTCTATGGCAGCAGGTACCCAAAGCTATACAGATATCAGAGCTACATTGATGGGGCTGGGGGGGTCCTGGTCCACTTGGTCATCCAGTGCCATAAGGGGCAGCCCCCAAAGGTGCATCATGCAGAGAAATAGTTCTCTGACACTTCTGGATCACCAGTTATTTGGAAATGCTCCTGGCAACAGTCACTTTGAGTGCACAGGGTCAAGTTTGCTTGTACCCATAGAAAATGATACCCTGTCAGCACCCAGAAAGAAAGAAAGAAAGGAAAGGTCAGAGTCAAATGACACAGAACGAGCCAAGGGCCTGGAGAGAAGGATATATATGGAGGGCGGGGCAGGGGTATTGAGTGGGGGACAGAGAGGTGGGGAACAAAGACCCCGATAAAGTGAGTGGTTCTTGCACCAAGCTGCTTCTGGGGGGCAATCGGGGCAGGTGAGGAAGGACATATCCTAGGAGAAAGGCTAACAGTAAGGAAAGAACTATAACTACCCAGGGTAAGGGGAGGCTCCTGTGGAGATGACTGGGACCATATCTCTCTCCCCCACCATATGCCCATGCTTCAGAGCTGACTGGAGCCCAGGAACTTCTACTGGATCACACAAGTGGTTCTGGGAAGGAGCAAGGGATCCAGAGACCTGGGTCTGGACCTGCCCCACAGAGAGACACAGGATTGGGTAGGGGGTCTCCTCCCAAGGTAAGCAGGGGAGAGAGCAGAAGGTGCCCCACTCACTTTTCATTCAGCTGAACTGGGTTTAATCATTGGCACCACATTTAGTCCCCTGAGCCCTACCAGGAGTGAGACCAGAGCACAGAGTCAGGAGTGAACCCTGAACACAGCGCCAGGAGTCAGCTCTGAGCCCTGAGCACAGAGCTGTAGTGATCCTTGAGCACAGGGGTCCAGCCCTGAGCATGCTGGACCCCTAGGAGGAGATTAGAAAACATGGAGCAGAACTGTGGGGACTCTCAGGCACTTGTAGGCTATGCTGCCTAGGGACAACACCCAAGGACTCAGATGGACAAACCCAAGGTTGGTGGCAGGAGAAAGTCCACTTGCATAGTCCCAGAGGCTCACCAAGAGGAGGAAGTATACAGGGAGTGGGAGATCAGGTGGAATAGGGGTCTGCAGGTCCCTGTACAGATAAGTGGAGAGAGGATGGAGGTGCAGAAGGAACCATGAACCCCCTCACCGAAGGCACATGTGAGGGGGACTAGTGAACCTTCCCTGAATGAAATCCGCCCCCACCCCCACAAATGCTTTGCACAGCCCAGGGGCATCTGAATCCAAGACCAAGACTTGGAGTTCACAGAACTTGCAGAACAAGGAAGACACAGCAGGAAGCCAGAAGGGGAAGAAAGGCACAGAGAAGGGGCTCCCAGAGATCACTGGCCCCTGCTTCTGAGAACGTCTGGCTACAGAGCCACCATCTGGGCTGCAACCCAACCTGACTATGTTGGTTGGGCCATCCCCACTAGCACAGGTGAATCAGAACTCCGGTGCCCAAAGTCCCCTGCTCCCCAAGTCCAGAACTATGGAGCCTGAATAAAGGAGGCCAGTGTCACCCCGGACACCCTGTGGATCGAGGGGGCACCTTCCGTGGGCCCTGTGCTCACAGTAGAAAACGACATCATGGAGTGACAGAAAGCTTGGGAAGAAGCTCATGGAAGCTGGGATTTGGGGCAAGGGTCTCCCTAAAACCTCACAGCAGGGCACACTGGTGGGAACCGTCTAATTCCACATCGCACAAAGGAAAAGAGAGAGAGTAGGACACCCTCAAACCTGGCTGAGCCTGAGTCCCCAGTGAAGCTCATAGCCCAGAATAACTCTGGGTGAGGGAGATGGAGTAGGAGTGGGGTGTCATGTCCTGGCAGTCAGTGCCTGTCTCCATGCACCTCCTCCTCCTCCTCTGCGTTCTGGGGGTGGGGGGTTGCCCTGTCCCTACATAACAGTTCTTCTTCCCACAAGGCCTTTCTCCCACTACTGAAGGCTCCCCAATTCTGATCCTAGTCCCTACAAGGGAATGAACATCTTCCCTTGGGGCTTGCATTGACATCACAATTCTACACATGTAAGAAAATATATGGGGGGGAGGGGAGCCAGAGCCATAGAACAGTAGGTAGAGCATTTACTTTGCATGTGGCCAACCTAGGTTTAATCTCCAGCATCCCGTCTGGTCTCCTGAACCTGCCAGGAGTAATTTCTGAGTGCAGAGCCAAGAGTAATGCCTGAGACTACCAGGTGTGACCCCAAAACATACATATACATATACATATACATATACATATACATATACATATACATATACATATACATATACATATACATATACATATACATATACATATACATATACATATACATACCATACATAGCCCAAGAGAGTTAATCAGCTAAGGCACCCTTCTGGGTGCTGACATATCCTGGCTAGCGGACAAGCCCAGTTCTTTTCCCAAAACCCCATATAGTTGTCCTTGTACCCTCAGGAGTGATCCCTGAATGCAGAGCTGTGATCATCCCTAGATACTGCCAGGTATGGCTCCAAACAAACAAGAAACACACACACACATTATATTTCCAATGAATCCCCAAGCCCCAAAGGTATGAGTGCATCATGTGTCTCACATCAGGCACTTGGTTCCTTTGGGATGACCCCAGTTCCAGCCCTAGGCCTACTTGTCTGTCATCCATGTGCCTAGACCCACATTCTTGTTTCTTCATGTTCCTTACAGAATTGGGATACACAAGACAGGGACAGGGCTGTCACCTAATTTGTCCTTACCATTCTCCCATGTTCACCTGAGCTAACAGAGATCCCATGTGTCTGTGGGACACTGGGGTGCTCTCTGAAGTGGACTTGGTTCCACAGCAGCTGAGTTGGCCCCCTCCCTACACCTCTTAGTCCCAGCAGCGGGAAGGCCGGGAAAAAGCTGTGACCAGAGGGAACTTCAAGGTCCTTCCCAAACTGGGTGTTGACACACCTTGCCAGTGTCTGCCCACCTGGCCAGCACCAAAGTTCACACACAGCCTAGCCAGTGACCCTCTCTGACTGGGCCAGAAGGCAGCAGCAGCCCCTCCCATCCTCTGGTTACGGTAAATGTTATCATCTGTAGGGCTAGGACGTCCCCAGATCCCAAGCCCCCAGCACCTGCTCAGCCCTCCAGCCCTATACTTCTCCCTTGAAGGGGTTTCTACCTTCGCCCCTCCTCTCAGGCCACATTAGGGTCCTTCTCTCTCAGCTTGACCCAGGATCCACGGAAACAAATGGACATAAGTCATCTCTGGGCAGAGAGATCGAGGGTGATGGGGGGTGTATGGCCACAAGTGGGGGTGCCCAGGTGAGGCCAGGGTCACTCCCGCTGGCTACAGGTACTCCAAGGTAGGGAGCACATCTAGTGCCGCTCGCCCCCTGGTGGCCAGCTCTGGCACTTCAGCCGCCCTCAGGAACCAAGAGAAAACCCCTTGACCTTTGGGGGTCAAGGCAGCAGCTCCCCCCAAGGTCCCAGAAGGCAAAGGACAGAGCCTGTCCAGAGGGACTGTTTCCAGCTCTCATTGTCAAAGTGGTGCCTGCTCTGTCCTCACCACACAACCGCTCAGTAACAATACACAGTGTCTAAAAGGAGAGAAGAGAGACAGACACACCTAGCCAACAATTTGTTTCCATGTGACTTATCCCACTAACCGCTCACTTTACAGCTTGAGGCCACAGTGGGTGCAAGGGCCTGGGAGACATTTTGTCCATCTCCAGATCCCACCTGCTTCTGCCACTGCCCACAAGGAGCCCTAGTGTTCCCAGACCCAGAAGTATCTCCCTGTCTGTCTCCCCCACCATCTTAGGTGTGTGTTTTTCTTTTTTTCCTTTTTTTTGGGGGGGCCACACCCAGTGACACTCAGGGGTTACTCCTGGCTATGAGCTCAGAAGTTGCTCCTGGCTTGGGGGACCATATGGGAACCGGGGGCTCGAACCGCGGTCCGTCCTAGGCAGCGCAGAGAAGGCAGGCACCTTACCTCCAGCGCCACTGCCCGGCCCCAGGTGTGTGTTTTTCACTGAGGACCAGCTCTCCTGGTCTTTGTTTCACTGTCTTTGGGTATAAATTGAACCTGGGTAAAAACCTAACAAAGGCCCTTCTCCCAACTTCCCTAACCTCTTTAGGTATGTAAAACTACACTGGATTAAGGGCCTTCCCCCACTCTCCTAAGTGAGGTTCTGAATAATAAAGAAAAGTGAGGTCAGAGAGATAACACAGCAGCAGGGCGTTTGCACACAGCCAATCCAGGATGGAAGGTGGTTCAAATCCCGACATCTCATATGGTCTCCCGAGACTGCCAGGAGTGATTTCTTAGTGCAGAGCCAGGAAATAATTGAGAAGAAGAGGCAGGACTGAGGACAAGGAGCCAGTCACAGAGAGAGTTAGGAGGTCTTGAAGAAGAAATGATAGAAGGGGTGACTGGGAACTCAGAGGCTGGAGGGATAGGAAATACTGGTAGCGGGGGAACAGGGGGTTGAGTCAGAGGTCAAAAGACAAAGGAAGGGGGCCCGGGAGATAGCATGGAGGTAAGGCGTTTGCCTTTCATGCAAAATGTCATCGATTCGAATCCCGGTGCCCCATATGGTCCCCCGTGCCTGCCAGGAGCAATTTCTGAGCATGGAGCCAGGAGTAACCCCTGAGCACTGCCGGGTGTGACCCCCCCCCCCAAAAAAAAAAGACAAAGGAAAAAGAGGCCAGAGCGACCTGTGCATGTGTGAGAAAGGAGGACTGAGGCTTAAGACTGGAAGTCCAGAGGCAGGATGGGATAGAAAGTGATTTGGGAGACAGGGCAAGGCTCATAGCAAACCACAGGGTTGACAAGTGATGATGGAGGAGAGGAACAACATTAGGAAATAACAATTCCTAGAAGGGACAGGAGTGGATAGGAATTATCAGGGGAGAGAATATGGGATTATTGAAGGGCCCAAAAACAAAATTGAGGGACTTGAGTGATAGGACAGCAAGTAGGGCATTTGCCTTGCACACGGCCCACCCAGGTTCAATCCCTGGCATCCCATACAGTATACTGAGCACTACCAGGAGTAATTCCTGAGCAGAGAGCCAAGAATCAGTCCTGAGCATCACAGAGTGTGGCCCCTTTCCTGCATGAAGAAAGGCATCCCTGGCTGGCTTCTTCACTGCATAAAGACATCCTTGGTCCAGATGAGGCTAGTTCCAGGCCTGGTTCCAGTCCAGTACGAAGGTGACAAGGGGCAGGTAGAACTGACAGGGTCTAAGGAGCTGTGGGAGACAACGTTTGGTTGCTGGATGCCAGGGTTATGTGGCACCTGATGACCACGTTTGTGTTCTTCTAAATCATTCCAGTACCAAGGTGGGGAAGCCCTGAGCACAGGCCCAATGTGGACAGATGAACAGATCGCCTGACCAAGCCACCCTGTATGTTTGGTTTCTTTCTTGTGGGATTTTTTTGAGGGGAGCCCCACACCTAGTGGTGCTCAGGGGTTACTAATTGGCTCTGCACTCACTCAAGGATCACCTCTGGCAAGCTCAGGGAACCATATGTAATGCCAGGGTCTGTGCAAGGCAAGTGCCCTCCCCACTGTGCTCTTGCTCCAGTCCCACCTTGTATGTTTTTGATTGAATATGTGCAAATTTTCAATTTTCTAAAAAGTGAATTTACTGATAAAATAAGTGAATAAACAGTTGTGGTGCCTGTCATGTTGTATCCTGCTGTCTAGGGAACCTAGGGGCCAGCAGGGATGCACCTCGGGCCTTCTCTCCAAGCACGGTTCTCTCCTGGACTGGCTTGCTTCTCCACCTAGGGGCGCCCATGCTCTCTCGCCAAACATGTTCCTCATTCTGCTTTGTTTTTTTTTTTGTTTGTTTGTTTTGGTTTTGGTTTGTTTTTTGGGTCACACCCGGCAGTGCTCAGGGGTTACTCCTGCCTTCATGTTCAGAAATAGCTCCTGGCAGGCACGGGGGACCATATGGGATGCTGGGATTCAAATCAATGACCTTCTGCATGAAAGGCCTTACCTCCATGCAATCTCTCTGGCCCCTCATCCTGCTTTCTGAACCACAGCAAACACCAATCAACCTGCAGTGGTTCTTGCTTGGCTTTATGAAACCAAGGAAACCTCCCTCACCCCACCTGGCCTCTGAGTCCCCAAGAATGACACACAAGTCCTGAGTTGGAAATGGAATTTACTGGAAGCAGATTAAGGTCACGGGGGCTTGGGGAACAGAAAAAGAAGATAGTAGGGAAAGGTGAGAGAGGGAGAGGGTGAACAGGAAGGGGACTGTAGGGGAGGGAGAAGAGGGGAGGAAGGGAGGGAGGGAAGGTAAGGAAAGGAGGGGAGGGGAGCCAAAGGGAGTAGGGCTGTTGAAGCTCCAGGTTGGGCTGTGCTCTACACGATTCCCTGCACACAGAAGGAACCACTCAGGGGATGCCAGGCCAAACCTGGGTTCCCCTCTCACCCCAAAAGATAAGCAGGAACTCTGAGGTAGGGGACAGGTTGCCAGGGGCTCAGACTTGGTCCAAGCCTGTAGCCCTCCCTGATGGGGGAACATAGGACAGAGGCCCTCTGCACTGTCCCACAAACAGATCAGATCCCCACACCCTAGGATCTGAGTCTCATACTCATTCACACACATACTCACATGCACACACACAGACTCAAATACAGTCAACTCACACACTCATAAATTATACATTCATAGGTACATACACCCATTCATGCACACCCATACACATTCACACACACACACACACACACACACACACACACACACACACATACACACACCAGGAAGGACTCAGGAACTCACCGGCCCCATTAACTGCACACAGGTCACTGGAGAGAAAGAGAGATGTCAGGAAAGAAAGATGTGAGGGACACAAAATGGGGGTGGGGGGAATGCTTCAGGAGCTGTTAGATGGCTTCCCAGGAGAAGCTGTGAGATGGGGACCCCAGGGATGGCTCAGCTTATGGATCTCCCAAAGAGACTTTGAGACAGGGACCACACCCCACCCCAGATGGGGCTGTGAGCTCAATGACCCCAGAAATAACTGAGCTCGAGAATCCCAGGGCCATCTGTCCATGCTACTCACTGTCCCTGGCCAGCTGGTGCACGTCAGACTGGGCCATTCCCCTCTTCTCAGCCTCCACGTAGAACTTCTTCAGTGCTTCCTGGGTGGTCTCCAAGGTCCGGCCTGCCAGACAGGGGCTGTGGGTGAGGGTGGCAGATCCAGCCCCCCAGTTGGCCCCAGAGGCATCCCCCAGCCTTACTGTAAAGCTTCAGAATCGTGCTTTGGAGCGGCCCAATTTGCTCAGACATCTCCAGGATGATATAGGTCAAGTAATCAGTGCTCACCAGCTGCACGTCTTTGTTGCCTGAAGATGAGCAGACACAGGCTCTGCCCTGCCTGGGCTCAGACACAATGATATGCCCACCATAGGGATGCTCATGGGCACACAGTCTAAGATGGTAGAGATGCAGCACCCAGACAGGGCTGGCACAGAGCCTCTGTGGCACAGAGGCAATGGGAGCAGCAGCTGTGGCCATTACTACTTCAGAGGGCTCCTTTGCATGAGGAGGTGCCCTCCAGGCCATCAGAACCCAGAGTTCTAGCTTGAGCTACGGGTAACTATGCCCGCCCCACTCACCAGTCTTTCTCTGCAGCCGGAACTTCAAGGACTCGCGGCGCTGTATATGGGCAACCTCCTTCACACAGTGTTTCATGCTGCAGACAGGCCAGCCTCACCCCCTGAGCCACCAGTGCCCAGAGACCCCAGACTCCCGACCCAGACCCCCAACCACTCCACCCATCACCTCTGGGGGCCCAATAGCACAGGCCCTACACCCAACCTCCCCACACACACACACACACACACACACTGGTGGCCAATGGCCAAGGTAACAGCAAGACCCAAGCTGGGTCAGCTTGGAAAGGGTGCCCAGGGCAGGACCAGGGGGAACCATCCCCGGCTTCTCATCTGTGAGTATGGGGACCACTTACTCATCATGGGTGGTTGTCAAGGTTAGGCCCGAACCTGCCAGGTCTACCTTCACCGCCCCCATCCTCTGCAGTCTTGGGGGCCTGGTGTGGTCCTCAGGCTTGGCCGCTATGGCCACCTCATACCAGATCCCTAAGAACTGGAGACAGGCCAGCTCTCAGGTCTCCTTCCTGCTGTCCGCCCTGTTGTGGTCAGAGGGTTCCACTACCTGAGCCAGGCCAGGTCTAAGGGTTGAGGGTCCCCTACCCGGATCAAGTTGAACTCCTTGGATTGCTCCTTTTGAGCCTGGACAGCCAGTGTCACAATCAGACCCAGCAGCATGGCCAGCACGAGATCCCTCATGTTGCTGAAGGCACCAAGCATGGCCGAGCCCTTATATCAGTCAGGTCAAGCCAGGCCATTTCCATCAGCCCTACCCTCCCTGCTTCAGGGCATCCACCTGTGTGGGGGCAATTGATTGGGCCCAGAGCAGGGTGGTGGGATGTGACTAGGAACAGGCCCCAAGCCCTTCAGGGACCCTGATCTGGGGAGTGAGTGGAGGGGGGCTGGGCCCTGCCACTGCCTAGGGCCCCTGGGGCAGCCAACCAAGCACAGAGAGCACAGAGTCTGACTCCAGCCAACCAGGACCTGGGAGAACACAAGGGGACACAGGGGGACAGAGCCTGCCTCCAGCTGATGAGACAGAGTTCCCTACCAAGCCTGAGTGCTCAGGCACACATGGGGGTGGAGGATAGGAGTACAGAGGCAGCTGTTGGGGCCAAGCCTCCTAGAGAATTTGGGAACCCCACAGACACAATCTTCCTTCTGGGGACCCACCTGGCTCTGTGATCACCCAGCCTGAGAAAAGGGAACTGGAATGTACAGAGAAGCACTGATGGGCTCCATCTCCCACAGGCCCAGCCTAGGCCAACCAGCCCCAACCCTCTGTCTGGAGTCATGTGTCCACACTCTTCAATGGCTTCTCCTTCACACCTTCTCAGAGACTTTGGTGGCTGAGAAGCTGTTTCTGAAGTAAAGGAGGTCCTAAGAGCCCCCAGCTTGTGGAACAGATGTCTCTGTTTCCCCTGGGGCCCAGCATTTATCTGGGACCTCAGGACTCATCCAGCATCCCAACACTAATCCAGGACCCTGGAATGCTCCTGGGTGCTGCTGACTGGGGGGTTTCTCGAGGGGGAGGAGCCCAACACTGCTACAGAGCAGAAAAAAGCAGGGGGAACAGAGCAGGGAACAATAGGGGGGACAGAACAGGGAACTCATGGGGGGACAGAGCAGGGGCAGAATAGGGAACAGAACAAGGACAGCAGGAGGATCATGCAGAGCCAGCGTAGGGAGCAACTTCCAGTTCCGGATCTGCAGCTCCAGCAGCTGCTCCCCCACAGTAAGTTTCCTGAGATAATCCACTTCCATCTGTCTCCAGAGTGGGAGTCAGAGAAGGTCTGGTTAGGGGATGCCAGCATCCCCCTGGACCTGGCAAAGGGGTCCCTATAGGTACCCGAAGGAAGCATGGCAAGATTGTCGGGGCAATCCATGCCAGCTTCCCCATGGCTATGGAACCTCAGGTAGTTCACACTCTCAGTTTTTCCCCTCCCTGTTGCTGGGACACCCCACATATTGACACTGTAGGGTACAAACTGGTGATCTCAGGGCCCCTCTTTCCTGCAACTCCAGGAGTCTGGGACCCATGTGGGGGCACAAAATCAAGGTGAGTGTGGACCTGCGGGCCCAAAGCCTCCTTGTGAAGGTGACCTTGAGTCAAGGTCAGCCTGTGCTCCTGGGTGTGGCTAAAGGCCAAGGTCACCCACTCCACCACATCCTGCCTTTAATTTCTTTTTGTTCTGGAGCCACACCTGGAGGTTCTCAGGGGTTCCTTCTGGCTCTGTGTTCAGGAATTATTCCTGGCAGGCTCAGGGGACCATATGGAATGCCCAAGTCGGCAATATGCAAGGCAAACACCCTGCCCACTGTGCTCGCTCTGGCACCAATCCTGCCTTTAAAGAGAGGAGCCAGTAGCCCCAGTTCCATGACCAGGGGCCCATACCTAGAATCTCCAAATAGGCTGTGACAGGCCCTGGAAATCAAAACACCCTGGGAGATGCCCAGAATGCAGCTCAAACTTGGGGCTCTAGATCACTGTTGTACACAGTCTGTGTCTCACATCTCTCAACTCCTCTCTCAAAAGGGGTAAACTAAGCTCCCAGATCGTGAAGTAGCCCTATGGAAAGACAGAGCAGCAGTCACACAATGACCCTGTTTCATCTAAGGATTGATCATCCCACTTGTCTTTGCCTTGTGTAGCAAACAAAATGAAGTAATTGTATTTGTGCTGTAGGGAGCAGCCTGGGGTGGTGGGTGGATACTGGTGGAAGGAGGGTCACACTGCTGGTGGGGCTGGAGCTTGAGCAACTTGGTAAAATGTGATGTTATAATAAAAAAAAAAAAAGTGGGGGAGAAGCTTCTACATGGGACCAGCATACCAGTCAGGCATCTATCTGTATTAGAAGGTTTCTCTATTTCCCAAAGTTCTGGGGTGAAGGGAGGACCAGCCTGACTAAAGGTCCCTCAGGGGCACACTGGCAATTGTCACCTGCCCTTTGGGGGCTGCAGAAGGCGCGGGGATAGCTGGATCCCTTCAACCCCCAGCACCCGAGATGAGCATCTGGTCATCGCACCAGGCCCAGGCCTCTTTACATTCTACCCAGGCTGCCCTGGCACCATGGAAGGTGGGCATGGGGTGCACAGAATGCCTCTTGGTCAATAGGCCCAGCCTGCAACCCCCAAGACTCACAGCTTGGATGGTCCCACACACATCCTCCTTCTGGACCTGGCACCTTGTTGGTAGCGTGGGTGGCAGACCCAGGACAGGGTGGGCT
>PVKC010043077.1:0-11838 GCA_004027635.1 Crocidura indochinensis | reverse complement strand
AGGGTATGTGTTTCCATTTCTGCATATCCTCTCTTATTTCCTGGAGCAGAGTTTTATAGTTTTCTTTGTATAGGTCCTTCACATTTTTAGTCAAGTTGATTCCAAGATATTTGAGTTTGTGTGGCACTATTGTGAATGGGGTTGTTTTCTTAATGTCCATTTCTTCCTTATTACTATTGGTGTATAGAAAGGCCATTGAAAAAAGAAACCCCATTTCAGTCCATTCTGTCTCTTCTGAAATTCAAGCTACAGCTTTGAAATCCATTTGACTTGTTTTTTTCACCTTGTGTTTTCTATGCACTGTTTCTACCATTTTTTATTCAGAGTATTTTCCTCTATCTTTCTTTTTTTCATTTTTATTGAAATTTTTATTGTGACTGAAGTTCATTACACAATAGTGACAATGAATGAAGGGCATTTCCACCACCAATGTTGTCCTCCCTCCACTCCTGTTCCCAGCATGTCTCCCATATCTCCCTCCTTTACTCCCCTCCCCCCCCAGAATAAAGGGTAACTGGTCTCCACTTTACATCTTGTTGTAGGTTAGGTATCTATTCTGTTTGGTGTTCCAGTCTGGTCATTTTTTTTTTACACTACATGTTCACATGACTGGTCCTGGTAACATCCTTTTATCCCCTCAATTTATGAGGCTGAATGATTCAAGTTATGCTATTCTGTTTGAGATAAAAAAAAAAAAGGTTAAGGAAAAGAGAAGAAAAAAATTGGTATCAACTACTAAAAAATAATGAAATTAAAAAATCACCAAATAATATCCACAAGAGTGAAAAAAAGTGGAAGAAAAAAGAGAAGGAAAATAATATCAAAAACAGACAAAAAATAAAACAAAACAAAACCAGAAAAGGAATGCTGGAGTGGCAGGGTTTGGTGTTACCCAACTTTTTTTTTTTTTTTGTATAGGCACAGTAAGTATTGGGGAAGTAAGGCAATTTCCATGGCCTAAGGGATTCAGGGTTTCTTCACTCTTGAAGCATATTGTCATGGGAACAACCACTGGCTCCATACATTCTCATTGCCATATCCCAGGAGTTTTGTTTGTTTGTTTGTTTTTTGTTATTGTTGTGGTGGTGGTGTCAGGAAACTTTCTTCTCAGTTGTGGATGAGGAAATCAGGTCACTACTGCACTTCATTTGTTTCATTGATCATTTAATATCAGATATTTTAATGTTTTAGAAATTGTCTTTTATTTATATTCACATCACTTTTTATTCCTTTCAGTTTGGAAAAAAATGTCTAACTATCTTTAATATTGTTTCATATGATAATTATCACTAATTCAAGGTCATTTCATGTTGGATGCTATTACTGCCTATTGCTTTAACTATTTTAAGTTCATAACTTGTTTGCTTGCTTTATAGCTTGTCAGTATTTGTAAAAATAATTTCAGCTCTTAGATACTATCTATCTCTATATAGTTCTGGTGATTTTATTCAGACAACTGGTGTTACCAACAACCCCATATCACCTTAGAATGATTCCTGACTTTGAGATTTCCTTAGTTTTAAAAAATGAGGAAATGTTAAATAAAACAATTAAAAACTTCACTGAATTTGGTAAATAAGAATACATATTAATGACCTTAATAAAGGCAGTAACAATGAAATAACAGATAAAGTCAAGTATTAGAAAGTGAAAAAACAGTATCAAAAGAGGGATTAGGGAGATAATATAGCAAGACAGGCATGTGCTCAAATCAGCATCAGTCCCCAGAGCTATAAAGCTTTTCAAGAACCACAGAGTTTTGCCCTGGAGGTCCTTGAGCATCATTGGAAATAGCCCCAAAGATTGCTCTAATGGCAGAGCCTGAGGTTTGAATGGCTCATTTTGTTTGCTGAGTATCACCAGGAGGCATCTTCAAGTCTCTGAACACCGCTTTGGAGGCTCTTCTGCCCCCATAAACAGTATTTCCAAATAAACAAATACAAATGTTAATTTTAAAATGTTTTCTGAAAGCTTGTTTTTCTTGAGAAGGAATGGGTGCTACATGACAAAAGTCAATTATTTTTAACTCTTCATTCCACCTAAAATTTGTCTACCAAGTCTTATATTACCTGCTAGTCTATAATCTTCTTGAAGACAGGAACTTGAGCTATAACTTTCTCATAACACCAACACATATCTGCAATCCATTGCAGATCCACGGTAAATCTAACAGAAACAATTCATTCTGAAGACATTCAAAATACTTATCTAAAATAATATATGTAGTAAAACAGATGAATTGTGGAGTCTTGGATATGGCTAGATGATGGCGATATGGATGGATGGAAGCCTTTTTTCTCCAGCCCAGGCCACGCATCTCCAACTCCTTCCAGCCAGTCTTAGCATGGCAGCAAGGAAAAGACTCTCAGCACTCAGGTTTCAGGAGACATCAGCTTTATTTAGGCCCTAGTCACCACATGTGGCTCCTAAGCTTTAAAACCTTTTATGCCATCTCCATTATTAGCACTGCATCAACCTGTCTCTTCCCCATCCTGCTTCTCCCTCCATCTTTCTCAATCCCTGAATCAATCTTCTTCCTGCCCCTAGGCAAACCTTTTGTCACCCCCCCAAAGACCCTGCCCAGAAATGGGCAGGTCTTACCGTCAGGTAAGGTTACCCAGGAAGAATGGGGAATGGGGTGAAAATATGAATTTTGTTTAATTGTTTCTATGTATCTCATTAGCATCTATGTGAAAGGTTACTATATACTTCATGGAATTTATGATAATTTGGTTATATATGTACATATTATATATATCATATGTACATGATATATATACATATATGTATATGAGCTGTCTAGGTGTTAAGTGAAAGACAAAGGAGAAAACATTGGTGACCCATATGGAGGAGTTTCTTTCCTAGCAGAATACACAAAAATGAACATGCCAGTTTAGGAAAACAAAACATTTTCCTTTCTACTTCTTGAAAAGCATGGACTTTCGATGGCATTATTGCTTTTAAGGATTGCACTGAGCAGGGATAGATCTTCAGCAAGTACTCCTTTGAGAAATCTCAGGATGATGCTATTCCTTCAATAATTTAAGTGTTCTATTATGTAGTAACTTATACTTTACTACTGGGCTTAAAAATTTATATATCATTCTTTAAGAGTCTGGCAATGTACTGCAAAACAGGCAATGTGAAATACCTTGGAAATACTTTCATAATATTAGCATCATTCTTATTCCCCAGCGAGAAGGGAGGTGAAGCAGGGTTTTCTTAGAAAGAATAGTTCCAGGCAAGGACTGGAGTAGAAAATGGGGTTTCTCACATTTCTGTCTCAAAACTTGTTGTCAGAAGGTGAAGAACATGGAGAGAACCTAGAAGAGCATTTTCTAACCCATCAGGAAAACAGTATGTCCCTTGTTCAGACTAAGAACAAAATATGACTACAGGCACTAAATAAAGAATAATAAATCAAAATACAATTCATGAGGGGAATAAGCAAATTCAGGAGATAAGCGCCTTAAATTCTAGCAGATTTATTTTTAAAATCTCAAAAAAATACTTAGACCTTGGACAGCAGGGAAATTTCTGGAGTCAAGTTTCTATCCACTTTGGCCTTTTAGTAACTATATGATTTTGTGATAAACATAACTAAAATAAAATAAAAATATATATCTTATTTGGATATTTATTATTTGTGATATTAAATATAATTAAATTTATGTTTGTATTCACAATTCAGTGAGATAATGTTCCAAAAATGTCCAGTACAATGTTGGGCAGATTAAAAGCAATTATTGTGCTGTTTTCACAATATAGTCTATATTAAACTAATATTAGATAATATTATAATCAAATTTTATTATAACATAATACTGTAAAGCAGCACATGTGACCAGCCACTTGGAGACCCCCAAATATATGGTACAAACAAGGATTCTGGTGTTTTCCTAATTCAGCTGCTTGATTTGTTATTTACTGTGTGTATAACTTCAAGGAATTTATGAAACATCTACTTGATTCAGTTAAGGCATTGTACAAGGGGGAAAATGTCATAATGTCTGAATCCTGGGGTTTGGGGAAGCATTAACCATGATAATACAAATATTACACTACCTAGATCATAGTATGGACTTTATTCTATAATGATGTTTATGGGAAATGGTATGAAGACTTCTTGAAAAACTAAGTATAAACTTTCCTTATGGCACAGCAATAAACATCTATTCCCCCAAACAGAATAATAGTAACTCAAAAAGATATATGTACATCTATGTTCATTGCAGCACCGGGTATAATAACTAGGATAGAAAAGAACCAAAATATTCAAAAATTAAGGTTTGGTTAAATAAACTATGGTATACTTACACAATGGACTAACATGTAGCCTGTATTGAACTAGATAGCATTAGGTAAAGTGGAATAAGTTAGAGAGAGAAGAACACATAAGACAAGGTTGCCCTCTCTTGTCACTTCTATTCAATGTAATACTGGAAGTATTTGATATGCAACTAAGCAAGAAAAAGATATTGAGGGAATCTAGATAAGAAAAGTGGACTTGAAATGGATTAAAGACCTGAATCTTTAACCTGATTCACACCCGAATCCATAAGGTACCTAGAGGAAAATGTAGAAAGAACTCAATATGATATTGAAACGAAAGGCATCTTCAAAGATGAAACATCATAAACCAAGCAAATGGAAGCAAAGGTAAATAGTTGGGACTATATTAATCAAATAAACTTCTACACCTCAAAGAAAATGATGGCCAGGATACAAACTGTCCACCGAAAGGAAGGGAGAAGTATTTACTCAATATCCATCTGATAATGGGTTAACATACAAAATATACAAGAACTAGGTAAAACTTTATAGGAAGAAATTCCAACTCCTTTTTATAACTAAAACCCAACTATAAACATTTTTGTAATCATAGTGTTTAAATAAAGATATTTTAAATTTTTAATTAAAAAATAAAATAAAAAGTGTAAAGTTTGATACTAGGATATACAAAATACTTACAAAAGTTAACTCCACAAAACATAAACACCCCATAAAAATGGAGAGGAAATAAACAGAAAGTTCTCTGAAGAAGACCAACAGAGAGCCAACAGATACATGAAAATTTGTTATAATTGTTTATCATTATGGAAATCCAAATCAAGACAACAATAAAATATCATCTCACAAAGTGAGGATGGCACATATAAAAATAATAGGAACAATTTCCTTTGGCAGAGATGTGGTGAGAAAGAAACTCCCGTCCATTGCTGGTGGGAATACTCCTGGTCCAACATCTATGGATAATAGGATTGAGGGTTCTCAATAAACTAAAAATTGATTGAGTATCAACACCCAGGACAGAAACCATTCATTCAAAAGGATATATGCACACCACTATATATTGCAACACTCAGTACAATAACTAAGACCTAGATGTCCAACAACAGAGGAAAGGATCATGAAGTGGTACATATATACACTGGAATATTACATAGCTGTAAAAAATGCAGTCATGCAATTTGCTACAACCTGGATGGAACAAGAATATATTTTGTTAAATAAAGTAATCCATAAGAAGAAGAATAAACACAGAATGATATCACTATAATGTGGTATTTAGAATAACTGCATGAAGAAATGCAATAGTCTAAAAGGGAGTTGTCTTCAATAGCATTGGCTCCAGAGTATTTATAGTGAGGAAAAGGAGAGAAATTCTGTGAAGGAGAAAAAAATCACAAATATGAAAGTTTGGGAAGCAGAGCCAAGAAATCTCAGGTTGATTTGTGGAGATAATAAAATGATAGAACAAAATTTCTGAGCCAAAGCCAATAGCAGAGGAATCAAGAGACCCAAACTCTAACAATCTAAATTTTAAATGGGCTTGTTATACTGGCAGTCGGGAAGAGGGAGCAAATAGTACTGGTTGAGACACATTCTGGTAACATGGTGGAGGAAGGTCAACAATGATGGTGGGATTGGCCTTGATTTATTGTAAGTCTGAAACCCAACTATGAAGAACGTGGTAAATCAGAATGGTTTCAATAAAATAAAATAATTTTTTTAAATTGTGAAAGAAATAAATTTCCTTATAGAAGAAACATAAATAACAGGAAAAGCACATGAAAAATACTACACACAATTAAACATCAGGAATATGCAAAGTGAAACGAGATACCATCTCACACCAAAGAGACTGGTGTACATCAAAAAGAACAAGAACGTGCTCGCTTCGGAAGTACATATACTAAAATTGGAACTATACAGAGAAGATTAGCATGGCCCCTGTGCAAGGATGACATGGAAATTCGTGAAGTGTTCCATATTTAAAAATAAAAAAAGAAGAACAACAACCAGTGCTGGTTTGGCTGCAGGGAAAAAGGGACTATCATTCACTAAAAGTGAGAATGTGGACTGATCCAGTCTTTTTGGAAAACAATAAAGACATTTCTTACAAAACTATAAATTGAGTTTCCATTCAACCCAGCAATATCATCCTGGAAATATACACTAAGACCCCAAAAAAACAATGCAAAAAAAGGCATTGATACTGCTATGTTTCTTGCAGCACTATTCCCTATAGCCAGAATCTGGAAACAAGTGTCTGAGAACAAACAAGTGGACAAAGAAATTCTGGTTTATCTACACAATGAAATACTACGTAGTCATTAGGAAAAGTGAAGTTATGAAATTTATATGAATAGACATGGAGACTGTCATGCAGTCTCATGGGGAGAGAGGGACAGATATACAATGATCACACCCATTTGTGAAATATAAAATAGATAATATGGTAATACTCAAAGATAATAAAGAAATAGACCAGAAGAAATGGGTTACCACTGGTCCATGATAGAATTTTACCACAAAGGGGGAGTCGTTGAGGTGAGCTGTTTAGGACAGAGAAAGGACCATTATGACAGTGGTACATGCAAATGATTACTCTGGACCAGAACTGGATGCTGAAAGGAGATAAATTGATAAGCATGATACACGTTCAGTCACAATTCTGAAAACCACAAGGTCTAAGAGAAAAAAAATAATAGAGGAAGAAGTAGAGGAGAAAAGAGTCTATCATAGAGGCAATCTGAAGAGGCAGGAGGGAAATGGGACATTGGTGGCGGAAAATGAAGGGATGGGTGTTAGAACATTAAAGATAGTGTAGCAATAATATCCAGAAACAATAGAGAGCAGGATTAGGAAGACCTCCTGACCCTCCTTCCTTAGTGTAGGAAGATTGCCACAAATAGTGGAGCAGTTTGTTAGGGAAAAAGAAAGGACCACTATGACAATAATAGATGAAACTGATCACTTGGGACAATAGCTGGATGTTGAATGGAGAGAAAGTAATATGGGCAGTACCCCTTAATTAATAATAGTGCAAACCACAGTGCATAAAAAGGAAAAAAATGAATAGAGAAAGAGAGAGAGAAGCAAAATTCCTGTTCCAGAGGCAGGCAGGGGAAGGGTAGGAGGGAAATTGGGACATTGGTGGTGGGAAATATTTATGGGTGAAAGATGATGTATATAATAATGCACCATAATCATAAACAACATTGTAATCAGTGTTTAAATTTTAAAAATGCAAATGTGGGGCCCAGGAGATAGCATGGAGGTAAGGCGTTTGCCTTTCATGCAAAAGGTCATCGGTTCGAATCCCTGTGCTCCATATGGTCCCCCGTGCCTGCCAGGAGCAATTTCTGAGCATGGAGCCAGGAGTAACCCCTGAGCGCTGCCGGGTGTGACCCAAAAACCAAAAAAAAAAAAAATGCAAATGTAAAATGTAAATGTAAAAAAATAAAATAAACAAAAAATTAAAAATGTTTAGAAAGGAGCCCGGGAGATAGCATGGAGGTAAGGCGTGTGCCTTTCGTGCAAAAGGTCATCGGTTCGAATCCCAGTGTCCCATATGGTCCCCCGTGCCTGCCAGGAGCAATTTCTGAGCATGGAGCCAGGAGTAACCCCTGAGCACTGCCGGGTGTGACCCAAAAACCAAAAAAAAAAAATGTTTAGAAAGAGAAAAAATGCTAGATGATCTCTCTCATATGCAATACATAAAGACAAACTAGATAGGGAGGGGCTAGATAGCATTGAGTGAGAGCAAATCCTTGGTCTTTGTAGAACTAGCCAGCAGAAGAAGGGCATGAAAGGTTGAGAAAAAAAGAAAAAGTGAACACGAACTGACAAAAAGACAAAATTGACAGTCTGCTACTATATTTTGTTGGGTTTTTGGTAAACAAATTTGCACAGAATAAATGTTATTTGAATAGGGATGGTACAGCAATTGTTCCTCAAAACAAAACCATAAAAGTTAACACAATTGCAATCATCTTTCCAAAATTAAAATTCGCTACTTTATCATTATAAATTGTTTAGTGCCACAAACTATAAATTGTAGTGTAGTTCTACTAATTTGAAAAGTATGTTCCATTTAAAAACTTTCCTTAAAACCTCCAAAAGAATCTAATCTCTGGATCTGAATAAACACAAGCTCTCATACCACAATGCATCAGAGAAGCTCACATTTTTATTATTCGCTGTACCTCCACTGATGAATTCTCGCCAACAAATATTTCTCTGGAAACAGCAAGTAGAAATCACCTTTCTCTGTTTTCTGGTGCTTGAACAAGTCATTCTTGCCACTCTGGACTTTAGTTTTCCCACATGTGAAATGATGGGGGCATAGTCAACAATAACAACTCTAATTGCTTTTCCTTCTCACTTGCAATGAAATGAAAACTATTGTACAGTTACCATTGGGATCACTACCACTTTCACTGGTGTACAGAGACTCATGTTGCATGGTGAGGCTGGGAGGGGGGCAATAAATGTGATGTTAGTTCTGAAGGACAGAATTCTATCATCAAATCAATAGTGAAAGCTCTGCTTTGCAGTGGACTCTATAAGTTCCAGCTACTTTACACAAGTGTATGACAATAGGAAGACTAATTTTAGACATAGATTATCCAAACTCTAAATTTGTAATCTAACTAATAATTTTATCTCTAGCTATTAGTAGAGACTGACAGAATCACGATGTTTCACACTCAAATCCTGTCTAAGTGAGGCAGAAAAGCTTGGTTAGCCTTCTATTATATGTAAAAAATGCAAATAAGCCCAGTATATGTTAAACCATATAATAAACATAATAATAACATACAAGTACACATTAATCCAGATTTTAAATATTTCCTATATTTTGTACAATAAGAAATCTAGTTAAAGACATGTGAAATTAATTACTTGCCAAAATTTATAACTTTAATGTGGTAAAGTTATAAGTGAAATTTCTGTTTCTAAGTATCTGGTCAAATATTTTACTCATTCACTCTATTTAATCTTGTATGTATTTAAAAATAAAACATCAAATAAAATTGTGTGACTGAGGGGCCGGAGAGATAGTATGGGAGGTAAGGCATTTGCCTTTCATACAGAAGGACAGTGGTTCGAATCCCGGCATCCCATATGGTCCCTCGTGCCTGCCAGGGGTGATTTCTGAGCATAGAGCCAGGAGTAACCCCTGAGTGATTCTAGGTATGACCCAAAAAAAACAAAGAAAAAAATTGTGTGGCTGAAAATTAACCACTGAATATATAAGATGTTCTTTTAGGAAAATACAATCTTTCTTAAAAGTACTACTAAATATTTTTAATGACATTTATCAATTAGTGTCGATATTCTTTTAAACCACAAAATATAGATCATAACTATGAGCTGGACCTCAGATTTTCAATGATATCCACATAATTCAGAAAAGACACTGAAAATAATTCTAATGCTGAGTCTAGTAACTAGTCACAGATGTAAATGAGCAATAATGAACATATATAATTGACTTTTTAGTCATAGAATCATTATAGAAATTTATGCTCAAAAGACCTTGAATGGTTTATAAGCTTGCAAATAAAGAAAAAGCAAACAGAATAAACTCTAAGAGCTCAAGTGTGGTAAATAAAACATATGGGGTCTATTAAAGAAGTTGATCTACCATTAACTGGAGTTTACAGACTTGTCTGTGTCTAGGTCAGGAAACCAGCCTACTGGCCATGTTCCAGGAGTCAATGAAATCTGCATTGAGCCATAGCAGTTTTCTGAATAGAAAGCAACCCAAAATATTTCTTAATAGCTGTATCTCTACGATTTGCTCAGGAGAATTGAGAGGTTGCAGAATACTAGATTAATTATGTTTGCAAACCATACGAAGAGTACAAAGAAGACACAGTGTTGGGCATCTCTTGGGGAAGACCTGAGCAACTGGTCCCAAAAAATAAATATATAAACACTCAATTTCAAGACCAGCTGAAGGGAAACATCTTTATTTAATAAGGTCTGTGTTTTGAATGTGTTATTTCCAGATTATGCTCCAGAGCCCTTAATACATCAGAAAGCATCTATTACCATGAATGAGTGGAAAACATTTTATTGATTGTGAGTGGGTCAAAGTGAAGATAAATTATTATTATCGTTAAAAAAAGAATACTTTTAAAATCATGTACACTTGTTTCAATTGTTTACTTATTTATATTTGCAGTGCCAGGGATTGAACACATGAGCTCACACATGCACATAAGTAACTGCTCTACTGCTGAATTTCATATTAGGCCTAAACAGTTAAACATGTTTTTTTTTTCACTTATTTCTTACACGGGCTTACATTCAATTTTTTTTTATAAAATTTAAAAAATGTATTTGACCACATACTATATGCCAAAAGTTAAGACATGTATTCTAATCATCAAAACAACTTTTAAGGTGCAAGAAAAAGAAAAGCAACCTCTGTGATTGATCAACTAAGTGATCTGGGACACAATTTCTCACTCCACGTGAATTTTGAAGAGAGGTTCCTTTGACGGAGACCCTGCTGTGTGCTGAGCATTGCTGTGTATTTTTAGAGTATCTTAATTATGAGCTTTACCTTATCATTAAGGAAATTAGAGGTCAGAGTGGTTAAGCAACTTGAACAGTGCAATAGCTTACAAATAGTCCCACTGGAAGCTGAAGCCATGCGTTTTGACCTTTCTCCCATAACTTAATCCGATCTGCTCAGTATAGTCAGAGATTCAGATTAATGATGAAATCAATTGCTTCAGGGCACCTTGATTAGTTACGTGTTTTATTTGTTAAATATTTGAATGCGTGATTTTCATTCTTGCAAACAATGGCTAGGATTTTATTATGGGAGAACTATCCACATTTTACTTACTAATAATCACTAAAAATAGGGGTCTATAGATAAATGTTTTAATGATTACTTCCTGTAAATGGTGTATCTAGTCTCAAAATTCATACTAAATTCTATCCACGCTATTCTAATTTTCTACAGTAGAGACTATAGGCCAGTGGTCCTCAAACTACAGCCCGCGGGCCACATACTGTATTTGTTCCCATTTTGTTTCTTCACTTCAAAATAAGATATATGCAGTGTGCATAGGAATTTATTCGTAGTTTTTGTTTTTACTATAGTCTGGCATCCAATGATCTGAGGGACAGTGAACTGGCCCCCTGTTTAAAAAGTTTGAGGACCCCTGCTATAGGCAGAAACAGAACATTTTCTTGGTATATTATTGAAGTCTTTTGGATATTTCTTCAGAGATAGGATCATCTGCTTTCCCTGGTTTTAGCTATTCTAACAATTTAAGCAGACTTTCCTACTAATTTATCTTATATAATTAATTGTATTTATTTTATGTTGATGTCACATGCCCCCTCCATGTGGTTTTGATAAGGTTGAAAACCATAAGACTATATTTTACTTTAGAGCACAGAATAGGAGAGAGACACTGCAGGGATGTAGTGATCAGGAATCAGTCTGTCACTGTGGCTCGTAGAGTCAGAAGAAACAAGGAAGTACAATAAATAAGTAGATTATATAATGCTAAATGCAAGGGC
>PVKC010043076.1:0-11953 GCA_004027635.1 Crocidura indochinensis | reverse complement strand
AGTTGATTTGTGTAGTTCTTTTGAAGCTTGGCTATTGATGGGAAAATCTAGATGAGCATATGTAAGGTTTCCCTTCCCCAACTTCCTGTTTTCCTAACCTTTATTGAGATGTTAATTCCACCTGGATGATCAGACCTGCCCACACCTGGGAGAAGGGGGTGGCTAGTTTGAATAAAGAATAGAATATGTCTGGGGGGAGGCAAGGAGGAACAGCAAAATGGCAGATAGTGGAAAGCTTAGGTGAGAAGCAAGGGAAAAAGAGAGATTGTGTGTGTGTGTGAGAGAGAGAAATGGCAGACAGGACCATGGAAAAAAGTAAGCTGACTCTGATGAATAACTGAATGCTTGTGAATTATTTCTCTCCCATCACCTGCATCATCAGATCCTTCTGCCTGAGGGGTTAGAAACATGGTCCCTAGGGCCACCTCATCCAACACATGGACTATATGCTATATTTTAATCAACAGGCATGCAGCAGAAATAATAACTCACAACCATATAAACTAGTGACACTTGCTTTGTCTATGCATTGATGCATCCATGGCAAATGGTATTTAATGATTGAATTGGGAAATAGCATTTGCCCACGTGAAGTGAGTCCTCCACAGACCCTTCCTTCTCACTGTATTGTTTTTAATGGACCTTTTCTCTTAGAGAGTCAGAATGCTGCCATCCCACAAATGGCATAGACTCTTTCCTAGCAGACAAAAATCTGCTAAACTTAACCCCCAAATTTTGCTAGAAGCAGTCCATCAGCCTCATCTGCATGTCTTCCAAAATACGATTTGAAACAAAACCCAAACAAAATAAAACATTATGATGGAAATATGTTTCCTATCAGGCCAACCTTTCTGTCAGCTCAGTGCATATTGGTTCAGTCCAGTGATCTTTGTTGTATGATGGCTGGGGTTGTTTCGGAAGGCACTAGGTGGCAGAAAGTCACCTAGTAACTGGTCACTGTGGGTAAGTTGTGTGTGTACTTCCTCCTTTTGCTGCACTTTGACTGCAGTTTGAAGAAAACTAATTGTGTGTATTATAAATGTTACCATTCGATGCTGAAAAACAAGAATAGCAAAGATATAAAAAATATAAATTAGGTCTCGCTCCTTTGCTTGTATTAAAAATGCATGCCTTGCTGCCCGGGAAGATGGAATAGGGCTGATGACACTTGCATTGTATGGAACCTGCACTTAGATTATCCCCAGAACCACAAAGTCTCCCAAGCATTCCTTGGTTCAGTCTTGGAGGTATAGAGCATCAGTGGGTACAGATCTAAAGATCCTGAGCAGTACTGGGATGGCCCAGGGGATTCCCCAGAATTGAAAGGCCTGCCCAAGCAACAAAAATGTATTTTGTGGTAATGGGAACGTTGCACTGGTGATGGGTGGTGTTCTTTACATGACTGAAACCCAAACACAATCATGTATGTAATCAAGGTAATATGTAATATGTATATAATATATACATATACATATGTATATGTAAGAAAATATATTTAAAAAAGTAAAAAGAAAAAATGTATTTTGAAAATGTTTTTTCTTATTTTTTTGTTTTGTTTTGTTTTGGGCTACATTCAGTGTCACTCAAAGTTACTCCTAGATCTTCACTCAAGAATTACTCTTGGTTCTCTTGGGGCTCCATATAGCATGCCAAAGATCAAACCTGGGACAGCTGCATAAAGACAAAAGCCCTACCCACTGTAATACAGCTTCAGCCCCAAGTTGCAGCAATTTTAAAGCACAATTGCAAGATATCAAATAAAAAGCTAGAAATCATGTCCTTTGCGCCCTCTTTGCTCTAGTTCATGGTCAGTCTGTAAATTCCATGTTTTCCTTCTTGGCCCTTTCTGAGAAGGGTTAAGCCTGCATTTTCATTGAGTATCACAAACATTTCTTAGCCACATTTCTTTTTTCTGGGTCTACATGATGATCAGCTTGATTCATTCGGCAGATTCCAGCTTGTGGCCATTGTAATGGCTCAGGCCATCTCCATACATGATACTAATTCATGTGATTTCCATAATGTCCTCAGAAGCATCTATCCAGCACCAGCTAGGAACTAGAGTCCACTCAAAACAGAAGGAAGCAGTTTCAGGAAGGGGACACTTGCATGGCAATTCAGTAGCAAAAGGAAGGTCTGGGCTGTGCCTCCAGCTCTCAGTTGCCCCAATCGCCCTCACCTTTCTTGTGGCTGCAGGTTCTCAGGGGCCAGGATGAGACATGAAGAGATTGGATGTGTGGTTTCTGGCAGGTTCTGCCTTTAGGGAGAATCCAGCCAGGAGGTCTTGCACATGGTCCAGGGCTGATCCACATTTTTCACATGCCACAAGCATGCACTCTTCATGTGGGGAGAAGAGTTTCCCCC
Organism: Crocidura indochinensis; assembly: GCA_004027635.1. Taxonomy (NCBI): domain Eukaryota; kingdom Metazoa; phylum Chordata; class Mammalia; order Eulipotyphla; family Soricidae; genus Crocidura; species Crocidura indochinensis. Next base: position 9,589 of record PVKC010043076.1, on the reverse strand, counting down.
ACAGGAGCTAGAAACTCTCCCTTTGCTGTAACAGACTATAGTTCTATATTAATGTGTCAGTTTGCTCAGTCTATCAGAGCTCCATCCTCTTCCTGAGTTCCATCCCATGTGTCCCTGGATCAAACAAAAACACTTTAAGTCCTGCGTGCAAATGAATTCTCGCACTGTAGGTCTCTGAGGACAATAGAGGTTCCTCCTGATACCCAGGAAAGCAAGGCCCCTGCCTCTCAAGGGCAATTAAGAGGTTCCCTGGCTTTTCTTGGCACCTCCACCTAGAATGCTCACATCAAACTACTGAGGCTGAGAATCAGGCTGATCTGTTGTCCTTCTCAGTTTCTTATTGTCTCTCAACACATGCAGACACACAAACACATACATATGTGATCATGTAATGATATACAAGTGCACGTATGTATATATGGTCATGTATCTCTCAAGTGCACACAAATACATACATTCATGGAACACACATGCTATACATCTATGCAAATGTGTGCATGTGTACGTGCACACACTGGCACACAAACATGAATATACACATCCCTATACTCACACAAACCCTTTAAAATGTCTGTCTCCTTGACAGGGCTAAGTTCTGGATATATGTCATCTTGGATTTGATGGGGGACGTAGGGGTAGAGTAAAGGTCTCTTGAGTGGTGTGCTCAGGGGGTCCTAGGATCACTCAAGGAAAGTCACAGACTACTGGGTTGAAGGGTTAAGTGTGAGGGTATAAGAGACTTGTGCTCCTGAGGTTTTTTACCCAGTGATGCGGATAGGGGGACATATAGTACCAAGGATTACATTAAGGTCAGATCACGTGTCCCAACCTCTGTACTATCTCAGGGCTCTGTCATTACTACAGGAACTTGGGAAATCTCAAAGACCTTGCTACATTGTAGAAAGGCCATAAACTCCTGACAGCTAGGTAGAAAAACTTGAATCTTGTATGGCATTATTACATGGTGATTTGGGAGCGGGCACACACCCGGTGATGCTCAGGGGTTTTTTCTGTCTCAGAAGTTGCTCCTGTCAGGCTCAGGGGACCAAATGGGATGCTGGGATAATCTTTGTCCGTCCTGACTTGGCCACATGTAAGGCAAGCATGGTTTCATCATGTAGGTTCGATCTCTAGTATCCTATGTTGTCCTCTGAACCACTGTGGGGTAATTCCTGAATACAGAGCCAGTATTATGCTCTGAATACCACCAGGTATGGCCCAAAAACCTAAATTAATTAATTAAATGAATTTTGGGGACCTACTAAACAATGCTCATGTAGCCTGGGGATTGTCTCAGATAAGAGTTGGTCAACAAGGCCAGAGAATCAGATGGTGGGCAAATCATTAGAATTTGGGAGTCTTTGGGGTTACTTGTAGAGGTACTCAGGAGACCTGTTGTGTCCAGGATCAAACTAAGGACCCCATGTCTGAGTCATCTCTGGTTCTCAATGATTCATTCACACTTAGGCTACCAGAACTGCTTGATCCCCATAGATATGTGACAGACAAAATTAGGGTAGCCTTGAGGTTTGTATCGCTTCTTTTAGAAACACAGCTTATTTTGTTAGTGAAGGAATTCAGTCTTTCTGATCTTGTGGAGTCTGGGGAGAAGGTACAGACTGGAATAAAGGCAGCAGAGGGACATTTCCACAAGGCAAACTTACATGTAACTTCACTTCCTCGGCTTTTGCAGCCATGTCTCAACTGTTGTCAATTTCTGAATCCATAATGCTGCTTATGATGATGCTTCCTAATGGGTTCAGGAGATAGAGGAGCCTTTGTTGGTGTGCGTGTCACTGGCTGTTGTTAGCAAGCTCGGCTGAACACTGTGTGTATTTTTTTTTCATTATTCAAAATTCATCTGTATTGGTTTGAAATGGAGGTGGGTAGAGCGGCTGGTAGAGTTTTATTTTTAACATTCTGAACCATTGTAAACCTAGTGAACTGTTTAATGTGTTACATTCAACAAAGATGGCTTATACATTACCACTTGCTGCAGAACTGTCATACCTCCAAATGAATACAAGTTATGGACAAAAGCTTTTTGTTACAAACCTCCAGGAATGCAGACCAGCTACCATTAAGATTTAAGAATGAACCAGAAGTTCTTTGTTCTCTTGTTGCTAATTTTCAATGTTTTGTTCAGAAGAGTCTTCTCTATCTCTCTACTATCAGGAGAATCTACTCATGTTGTTTCCCATTAGAGTCGATATAGGAGTTTATTTCATTTTATTCATCCCCCCCAAACATACACTTTGAATATGATTTGAAAACTCCATTCATCAGTTGAGAAGAGTCCTTTTAACTCAGCAAACCCAGTTTGGAAAATAAGGCTCTCAAACCACACTTTTAAATAAATGTGAAATAATAAATAAAATTTATTTTATTTTATATTTTAATTGTATTTTTACTTTATTTTTATTTTATATTTTATTTTATGTTTATTTACATTTATTTATACATACAAATATATTTATAAGCTTTTATAAAATTATAAATATATTTATTTATATTACTTTATTACAATTTATATTTTAAGTTTAATAAGTTTATAAATAAACAGATATTCAGAGAAATGTAACAATCTTAATAGACATTTTTATAAGAAAATATAAAATTGTTTTTAATCCATTATCACAACCTAACAAGTTATAAGAAAAAAATGAAAAAAATCTCCAAAAAGTGTTGACTACAGAAATATAGTTATTACAATAGCAACACAATTGATATTCAGTAAAATTGGTCACTTCTGGGATTTATATATATATATATATATATATATATACATATATATTATAAATCTTAATTTAAGCACCATGATTACAAGCATGTTTGTAGTTGAGTTTCAGTCATAAACAGAATATCCACCTTCACCAGTGCAATATTCTCACATCCAATGCCCTACTTGCTCCCCTGCCCCTGCCTGTATTCTTGACAGGCATTCTACTTCTCTCATTCTTTAACATTGTCATGCTAGTTGTTAGTGTAGTATTTTCCCTAACAGAGTTCACCACTCTTTGTGGTGAGCTTCAAATTGTGAGCTGGTGCTTTTGGCCCTTCCAGCCCTTAATTCTATTGTCTCTGGGGCTTATTATAGTAATATCTTTAATTTTTCTTAAAATACATAGATGCATGTGGCTATTCTGCATATAACTTTCTCACTCTGACTTATTTCACTATGCATGTACATCCATATATAGGAAAATTTCATAACTTTATCTTTCCTCACAACTGCATAATATTCCATTGTGCATATGTACCACAATTTCTTTAGCTATGCATCTATTGAAGGGCATATTGGTTGGTTCCAGAGTCTGGCTATTGAAAAATAGTGCTGCAGTGAATATAGGTGCGAGGAAGAGATTTTTGATTTGTATTTTTGTGTTCCTAGGGTGTATCCCTAGGAGTGGAATAGTTAGATCTTATGGGAGTTCATATTCCTTTTTTTTGTTTGTTTTTTGAGGAATCTCTGTTGTTTTCCATAAGGGCTGGACTAGACAGCATTTCCACCAGCAGTGAATAATAGTTCCTTTCTCTCCACATCCCTGCCAGCACTGACAGTTAGATGCTCAGGGGTTACTCCTGGCTATGAGCTCAGAAATCGCTCCTGGCTTGGGGGGGGGGGGACCATATGGGACACCCTGGGATTGAACCGCGGTCCGTCCTACGCTAGCACTTGCAAGGCAGACACCTTACCTCTAGCGCCACCTTCTTGACCCCAACACTGACTGTTCTTGTTCTTTGTGATGTGTGCCAATCTCTGTGGCATGAGATAGTACCTCATTGTTGTTTTAATTTGCATCACCCTAATGATTAGTGATGTGGAACAATTTTTATGTCTTTTGGCCATTTGTATTTCTTCTTGAGGAAATGTGTGTTCATTTCTTTTTTTCATTTTTTGATGGGGTTATATATTTTTTCTTATTAAGTTCTATCAGTACCTTGTATATTTTGGAGATTATTATTATTTTTTGGGGGGGTCACACCCAGCAGTGCTAAGGGGTTACTCCTGGCTCCATGCTCAGAAATTGCTCCTGGCAGGCAAGGGGGACCATATGGGGCACCGGGATTCAAACTGATGACCTTTTGCATGAAAGGCAAACGCCTTACCTCCATGCTATCTCCCAGGCCCCTAGAGATTATTATTATTATTATTATTATTATTATTATTATTATTATTATTATTACCCCTTGTCTGATGGGTATTGGGTAAATAGATTCTCCCATTCTGTGAGTGGCTTTTGTATCTTGGCACTATTTCCTATGAGGTGCAGAAGCTTCTCAGCTTAATATAGTCTCATCTGTTTATCTCTGCTTCCACTTGTTTGGAGAGTGCTATTTCCTCCTTGAAGAAGCCTTTAGTCTCAACATCATATAGTGTTTTACTTACGTGTTGTTCTGTATACCTTATGGTTTCAGGCTTGATATCAAGGTCCTTTAATCCATTTGGATTTTATCTTTGTGCATAGTGTTAGCTGGGGGTCTGAGTTCGTTTTTTGCAAGTGGCTAACCAGTTGTGCCAACACCACCTGTTGAAGAGTCTTTCATTGCTCCATTTTGAATTTCTTGCCCCTTTATCAAAGATTAATTGATTGTATGTCTGGGGAACATTCTCTGAACACTCAATTCTATTCCACTGATCTGAGGATCTGTCTTTATTCCAATATCATGTTGCTTTGATAACCATTACTTTGTAGTACAGCTTAAAATTGGGGACATTAATCCCTTCCATATTCTTTTCCCCAAGTATTGCTTTAGCTATTCGTGGGCATTTATTGTCCCAAATGAATTTCAAGAGTGTTTTATCCACTTCTTTCAAAATTATCATGAATATCTTTAGAGGTATTGCATTAAATATGTACAATGCTTTGGAGAGTATTGCCATTTTAATGATGTTAATCCTGGTCAATCCATGAGTAGAGTATGTGTTGCCATTTCCTTGTGTCTTCTCTTCTTTCTTTCTTTCTTTTTTTTTTCTGGTTTTTCGGGCCACACCCATTTGATGCTCAGGGGTTGCTCCTAGCTAAGCGCTCAAAAATTGCCCCTGGCTTGGGGGTGGGGGGACATATGGGATGCTGGAGGATTGAACTGCGGTCCTTCCTTGGCTAGCTCTTGCAAGGCAGACACCTTACCTCTAGCGTCACCTCGCCAGCCCCTTCTCTTATTTCTTGAATAAGCTTTCTTTGTATAGGTCCTTCACCTCTTTAGTTAAGTTGATCCCAAGGTATTTGAGTTTGTGTGACACTAATGTTAATGAGGTTTTTTTAATGTTCATTTTTTTTCTATCATTATTAGTGTATAATAAGGCCATTGAGTTTTGCGTGTTAACTTTGTAGCCTGCCACTTTGCTATATGAATTTATTGTTTCTAGAAGATTTTGGTAGTTTTTAGGGTTTTCTAAATATACCCCCAATGTCATCTGCAAACTGTGAGAGATTTCCTTCTTCCTTACCTAACTGGATGCCCTTGATATTTTTTTCTTGCCTAATCACTATGGCAAGTATTTCCCACAGTAGATTGAATAGGAGTGGTAAGAAAGGGCAGCCTTGTCTTTAGCACATTTTAGGTGGAAGACTTTGAGTTTATCTCCATTGATAATAATATTTGTCATTGGCTTCTGGTAAATGGCCTTGACTATATTGGGAAAAACTCCTTTCATTCACATTTTTATTTATTTATTTTTATTTATTTTTTGGTTTTGGGGCCACACCTGGTGACGCTCAGGGGCTACTTCTGCCTCTGAGCTCAGAAATCGCTCCTGGCTTGGAGGACCCTATGGGAAGCCAGGGTATCAAACCTAGGTCCGTTCTAGGTCAGCATGTGCAAGACAAATGCCCTGCAGGTTGTGCCACCTCTCTGTCCTCCCTCATTCACATTTTTATTGGTATTGTGTTGATCAAGAATGGTATTAGACGTTATCAAATGCTTTCTCTACATCTATTGATAGTATCATATGATTTTTGTTTTTCTTTTTGTTAATATGGTGTATTATGTTGATTGATTTATGGACGTTAAACCATCCTTGCATTCCTAGGATAAAACCCACTCGATCATGGTGGATGATCTTCTTGATTATACATTTAATTCTATTTGCTAGAATTTTGTTGAGGATCTTTGTATTGTGTTCATCAGGGATATTGGTCTATAATTTTCTTTTTTGGCAGCATCTCTGTCTGACTTTGGTATTAAAGTGATGTTAGCTTCATAGAAACTATTTGGAAGTGTTGCTGTTTCTTCAATTTTATGAAATACCCTGAAAAGTATTGGTAGAATTTCTTTTTGAAAGGTTTGAAAGAATTCATTAGTGAAGCTAACTGGGCCTAGGCTTTGTTATCTTGGGAAAATTTTTGATCACTATTTTAATTTCCTCAATAGTGATGATGGCTGTCTAGATATACTCCTCTTTCTTATTTAACCATGTAAGGTTATAATAGTCCAAGAATTTGTCCATTTCTGCCAGGTTCTCATGTTTCAAAGCATAGAATTTCTCAAAGTAGTCTCTGATTACCCTTTAAATCTCTGCAATATCTGTACTGAGCTCCTCCTTTTCCTTTTATTTTTTTTTGAAAATGCAAAATAAAAGAGGGGTTTATTTAATCCAGAGCTCTGGGGCTCCAAGTACAGCCATGCAGACTGAAATCAGTAGCCCTGGGTATTCTAGGAAGATGTCTTTTATAGGTTTAAGGAACCTCCTTAATCAAGGTTTAAACACAATGTCCAATCAGAGGGCGAACTTGGCCTTTTTCAAAGAAAAAGGTGAGACCCTTACTTAGAAGGGCAAACGCAAGTCCATTACTTTGCCCAAATATGTCATGTTCCTCTTGGGAGGGGCTTGACTGATAAAAGAAGGCAGTTGATGCCTCAGGGTGAAATAGTAGATCCAGGGGGATCAAGAAGGTGGGGTGAAGAAAGAATTTACAGGCATGTTTTCATTTCTAGCATGGTTTCTCAATTTTCTCTCTCTCAATTTCTTTGTGAGTTTTGCCAGTGGTTTATCAATCTTGTTTATTTCTTCAAAGTACCAACTCTTGCTTTGGTTGATCTTTCAGATTGTTTTCTGGATTTCTACTTCACTGGTTTCTGCTCTAACCTTTGTTATTCCCTTCTGCCAATGTACTTTTGATTCCATTTGTTGATCGTTTTCTTATTTTATATGCTGCGTCATTAAGCTATCATGTACACCCATTCTTCCTTCCTGAGGTGTGCTTGCAAAGCTATAAATTTTCCTCTCAGTACAGCTTTTGCTGTGCCCCTTAAATTCTGATCATTTGTGTCTTTATTGTAATTCTAGTTTCCAAGAATTGTTTCCAAAAATGTTTTGATTTTGTCTTTGATTTCATCTCTGACCCACTGGTTGTAAACTGTTTAATTTCCAGTTATTAAAGTTTTTCTTCTGTGTCCCTTTGTAGTTCACGTCCAATTTCAGTGCCTTGTGATCAGCGAAGGTAGTCTGCCCTATTTCTATCCTCTTCATTTTATGGAGATATATTTTATTGTCCAGCATGTGGTCTATCCTGGAGATGACCCATATGCAATGGAGAAAAATGTGTATGAAAGTTTCTGGGGATGGAGTACCATGTGTGTGTATTATACATATTTGTGTATATATTATATATATATATATACATACTAGTGTATATGTACATATATATACTAGTCTACTTACTTTCTTCTATTTCTCTTTTCAGAGCTATATATATATATATATATATATATATTTGGTTTTTGGGTCACACTCGGCAGTGCTCAGGGGTTATTCCTGGCTCCATGTTCAGAAATTGCTCCTGGCAAGCACGAGGGGCCATATGGGATGCCGGGATTCAAACCAATGACCTTCTGCATGAAAAGCAAATGCCTTACCTTCATGCTATCTCAGAGCTAGTATATTTTTGCTGGGTTTCAGTCTGGTTGTCCTATCAAGGGGTAACAGGGTAGTGTTGAGGTGTCTCCCACGATTATTGTGTTGTTATTGATATCTTTTTTCAGATTTGTCAACAATTGTATTAAATACTTTCCTGGTCCCTCATTGGGTGCATATATGTTTAGGAGGTGTGATTTCTGCCTGGTTGTAAACATCTCTTGATTAGTAAAAATGTCCATCTTTGTCCTTACAACTTTTCTGAATCAAAAACTTGTATCATCTTATATTAGTATGTCCACTCCAGCTTTTTTAAGGGTGTTGTTTGCTTGAATTATGTTCCTCGAGCCTTTGGTTTTGGTATGTTTGTTCTGTTTGACTATTCAGGTGTGTTTCTCTTTGGCAGCAGAGGCTTTGATTCAGTGTTTTGTTCCATTTATTTACTATGTGTCTCTTAATGGGTGCATTTAGTCTATTGACATTGAGAGGTAATTGTCATGGTTCTTAGTGCTCTCTTTATATAGAATTTTAGTGTGGCTGTTGATCAGTCTTGTCTTAAAGTAAATATTTCAGTTTTCCTTTTAAGACTGGTTTTGAAAAATAAAGACTGGTTTTAAGTCTGCAAGATTTCTGATCTGTTGTTTATCTGTGAAGCTATGTATATTTCTTTCAAACATTAAACTGAGTTTTGCTGGGTGCAGTACTCTAGGCGAAGCATTTAGTTCATTGAGTTCTGTCACTATGTCCCACCACTGCCTTCTGGCCTGGAGTATTTCTTGTGACAGGTCTGCTGTAAATCTTAAGTATGCTCCCTTAAATGTAATTTTCCTTTTTGATCTTGTTGTTTTCAGTATTCTGTCCCTATCTGTTGGATTTGTCATTGTGACTAGGATGTGTTTTGGGTGCTTTACTTTGGGTCTTTTTTTTTTTAGCTGGTACTCTTTGGACATGCATGATTTGGTTGCATGTAGTCTTTAGCTCTGGTAGTTTCTCTTTAATGATGTCCTTGACTCTTGATTCTTCCTGGATATTTTCTTCTTGGATCTCTGGGACTCCAATGATTCTTAAATTGTTTCTGTTGATCTTATCAAGACTTCTATTTTTATCAGTTTACATTCTTTGAGTAAATTTTTCATTGCCTGATCATTTGCTTTAAGGCATTTTTTCAATCTCTTCTGCTGTATAGAGTTGCTATGCATCTCCTCTTCCAGATCACTGATTCTATCCTCAACTGCTATTACACTGTTGGAGAGGCTTTCCAGTGAGTTTTTCAATTTGCCTACTGAGTTTTTCAGAACTGTTATTTTAGTTTGGAGTTTTCTGATTTCTATCTATATATTCACTTGATTCATATCATTGTTCCATTCAACTTGATCTATACTTTCTTTGAATTATATGAACATCCTCCATTTCTTCTCTAAACTCCATATCTGAGAGACTCACTAGTATTGACTTATGTTGTTTCCCCATTGTCACACTTGTATTGTTGATTTTTCTACGTGTTGTGGTGGTATTCATTGGTTAGAAAATGTGCACCGCCACAAAGGGAAGCAGAGTGGCCATGATCCTCTAGCTCCACCTTTTATGGGCAGGATGACTCATCTCCGAAGATAAGCACTCAGGGAAGAATGCTGCAGAGGATGAAGTCCCAGATCAAAGCAAGCAGAAAAAAGGCTCAAGACTCTGCTATGCTTCAGAGACACAGAAGTCAGCTAGTTCCATTGTCTATTT
>PVKC010043075.1:0-11837 GCA_004027635.1 Crocidura indochinensis | reverse complement strand
GGGATTCGAACCGATGACCTTTTGCATGAAAGGCAAACACCTTACCTCCATGCTATCTCCCGGACCCCCAAAATGTAATTCTTTTTTTTTTTTTTTGGTTTTTGGGCCACACCCAGTGACGCTCAGGGGTTACTCCTGGCTATGCGCTTAGAAGTCGCTCCTGGCAGGCACGGGGGACCATATGGGAACCGGGGGATCGAACCGTGGTCCGTACAAGGCTAGCGCGGTAAGGCAGATACCTTACCTGCAGCGCCACCGCTCGGCCCCCCAAAATGTATTTCTTAAGGAAAAACATTCATTTCTACCACTTCCTAATGACTCTCTAGAGTAAAGAGCACTGGAACAGCTAGAGAAAGAAGAGTATGTGTGTCCATTCATGTATGTTTGCATGCATGTGAATATGTGTGTTTGTGTGTGAGCATGCACATATGTGAGGGTTGTGGTAATGAGGGGTGTCTCCAAGGCCAGGTAGATTTTTCTCATTTTGTTTTTTTGTTTTTTTTTTGGGGGGGGTCACACCCGGCAGTGCTCAGGGGTTACTCCTGGCTCCATGCTCAGAAATTGCTCCTGGCAGGCACGGGGCACCGGGATTCGAACTGATGACCTTTTGCATGAAAGGCAAACGCCTTACCTCCATGCTATCTCCCGGGCCCCTCATTTTGTTTGTTAAAAGTGTAAGGAAATAGGGCGCAGAACTGTTTCCATCTCTCCAGTGAGCAGGAAGTGCCTGAGTAGGAGCAGAGTTAGGATGATCATGGGCATGCCCAGAGGACTCTCACATTCACGCTTGTCTTTCGAGGACCTTCCAGGGACCCTTTCTGTGATAAAGTCCCATTTTTCTGTTTAAGTAAAGGGTGGTTTCATTGAAATCTGAGGGATGCTTTCTAAATTGAGAGAGAAAGGTGGCTGTCAACGGAGCCTATACCAGGATGCTCGAATAGATCATCTCAGGGAACTTAGCTATAGCATACATAAATTTGGGCCGCTCCAATGAACAATAAATAAAATGCCAAGCATCTGAGCCTAGAAGTTGCTTTTGGGTTCTCATAAATAAAAAGCACTTTTCCCAGGACCAGAGAGATAGCACAGTGGTAGGGCATTTGCCTTGCATGCAGCCAACCCAGGATGAACCTGGGTGAGATTTCTGAGTGCAGAGCCAGGAGTAACCCTTGAGCACCACCAGGTGTGGCCACCAAAAGCCAGAAAGGGGTCAGAAAGATAGCACAATGGTAGGGTGTAAGATGGAAGGTGGTTCGAATTCCGGCATCCTATATGGTCCCCAGTGCCTGCCAGGAGTGAATTCTGAGCACAGAGCCAGGAGTAAGCCCCGAGTGCCACTGTGTGTGACCCAAAAACCAAAAACCAAAGAATGAATAAATAAATAAATAAATAAATAAGGCACTTCCCCCCTTAGTTTTAATAGACACTGCATGCAAAAATGGGTAGATGAAGAGAAAACTGTTATTTTACTTTGTTTACAACTTAAGAATCTTGGGGCCGGGCGGTGCGCTGGAGGTAAGGTGCCTGCCTTGCCTGCGCTAGCCTAGGACAGACCATGATTCGATCCCCCCGGTTTCCCATATGGTCCCCCAAGCCAGGAGCGACTTCTGAGCGCATAGCCAGGAGTAACCCCTGAGCGTCACTGGGTGTGGTCCAAAAACCAAAAAAAAAGAAAAAGAAAAACAACTTAAGAATCTCTTACCCTTTCAAAAAACTGCATTTACCAACAGCAATACTGCTTCTGGTACTCAGCAGCACTTTCACACATCTGTTTAAGACTTGATGCTTTTTCGTAGGGATTCTGTGAGGAGGTGCAAACATCTGATGTTTCACTGTTTGCTACAGTAAGTTCCAAAACCAGTATACTAGTCTTAACATTGAACAGAGAAGCAGAACCTCAGCCAGCACCAGAACTAATGAATCTGGATTCCTTAAAGCACTCTTTTATGAGCCTATCTCCAAATGAGACATTTTGTCAATTTGCACTAATTATTAAAAATTCTTTTCTTTTCTACAGTAAGACCTTGGTATAATTGTAAGCCTTAAGTATAATATGGTCTCCTCAGCATGACCAGAAGTGATCCCCCCAAGCACTGACAGATACTGCCTTCCACACTTCCCACCCTCCCCAAAAGAGCTAAGTATATATATTTTTTGTTTGTTGATTTTTGGAGGGGTCGTACCTAGCAGCGTTCAGGGGTTACTCCTGGTTCTAGGCTCAGAAATCACTCCTGGCAGGCTCAGGGGGACCATATGGGATGCCAGGATTCGAACTACCATCCTCCTGCATGCAAGGCAAATACCCTAACCCCATGCTATCTTTCTGGTCCCAAGTATATTAAAGAATATATTACCTACTGATTTTATTTTAAAGCAATGAGGGTAACACTACAAATAATTATTACAAGGCATAGCATCAACAAGTTGAAAACTACTGAGTAAGAATACTTATACATGGTCAGTTTTTATTTGGCTTTGGAGGGTTTTATTGTATTTTAGATACAATAAATAGATTTAGATATTGTATTTTAGATACTACTAAAGCTTAGAGGCTACTCCTTGATTAGTGCTCAGTGTTCGTTCCCAGTTTGATTTGTGCTCAGGAAACTAAGCAGTACTAGAATTATTAAAGTCAGGCATCCAGTGTGACTTGCCCTCTGCACTACTTCTACTTCTGTTTGTAATTTTTTTCTACATTATTTCCAGCCATGAAAAAAAAGTTGAGCCACAGATGATTATTAAAGAATAAGGGGGCCGGGCAGTGGCGCTGGAGGTAAGGTGCCTGCCTGCGCTAACCTAGGACGGACCTCGGTTCGATCCCCCGGTTCCCCATATGGTCCCCTGTGCCTGCCAGGAGCGACTTCTGAGCAAATAGCCAGGAGTAACCCCTGAGCATCACCAGGTGTGCCCCCCCCCCAAAAAAAAAGCCAAAAAAAAAAAGAATAAATGTGGATTTTCCTCAACTATCATTTTTGTGTCCCAAAATTATCCTCATTGAGGTACTGTGATATTAAAGGCTAAAATGCAATTCAATTTTCCACTCACAAATAGAAATATTTAGGAACACAAAGTTTCTCCAAGACACAGATATTAGTGACTTTCAAAACAAAATGCTCCCTAAATACTTCTGAATAGTCTTATTACTTGATAAAGCATCTATTGCTTCTCATGAGGAAATATGCCGACATTCTTATCAGAGAATTTTGTTTTGAACGGAAATAAAAAACAACATTGGATTTTCCCAGGATCCAGTGACATTAATCTGGATTTAGGGTTAAGACATACACAGTAGTAGAGTGGATGGATTGCATGTGTGATCCAATCCCCAGCTCCACAAATAAGACAAAACAAACTTGCACTCCACACTCCGAACCACTCAACTGTTGTCACCAACATGTCAAGTATTTTCACCTTTGTGGGACAGAGAGCTAGTGCAGTGACTAAGAAACTCTCCTGGCATGCAAGTTAGATCCCTGATACTGCATGGTAATGCCAAGCACTGTCAGGACTAACCTCTAGCAGAGAACCAATAGCCCTGGTACTGCCTGGTGTGGATCCAACCAGCTACCCCACCAAAAAACTTAGCCTTTGGGGTTATAAAGTCCTGGTTCACACCCAGATATCCTGTATTAGATCTAGTATTGTGACAGGCATGGAGGATATGTGATATCAGCAATTGAACCTGGGTAGGTCACACACAAGATAAGTGACCTACCCACTCTAATAATCTCTCTGACCCCACACTCAGTCTTTATCTGCTCTTATATCTTCATCTTTCTCCTCCTCCTCTTTCTGCATCTTCCTTCTACTTTTTTTCTTTGTTCATTACTGTCTTATTTTAGTTAGTGGCATCCACTCCCAATTGAGGAAAACAATCTCTTTGTTCTACAGTTAAAATAAATTCAGTGAACATTTAGAAGAATGCCCTGGAGACTCATAAATGAAAAAGATACAATCCCTTCATGAAAAGCTCACAAATAGAAAAGTTCATATCTGACTCATCTGGTATGGGATTTTTTTTTTTTTTTTTGGTTTTTGGGTCCTACCCAGTAGTACTCAGGGGTTACTCCTGGCTCCACGCTCAGAAATCACTCCTGGCATGCTCAGGGGACCATATGGGATGCCGGGATTTGAACCAATGACCTTCTACATGAAAGGCAAACACCTTACCTCCATGCTATCTCTCCGGCCCCTGGTTTGTGATATTTTAAATCACCCTTAGGTTCTTCCTAAAACTTGTTTCTAAGTTGGAATCAATTGTTGGGACTTGCTCATTTTAATTTGTAAGACTTTTACTTGCATCAGTGTGTACTCCATCTGTATCTAAAAACCTAACAAGTTTAATTACCTGCAGTTTAACAGCTCAATAATTGACAGAATGTTATTCAGTTGATTTGTTAAAAAAAAAAAAAAGTTTTCTCAAGTCAAGAAGTAAAGGCAGATTAATGAGATTTCAACTATTTGTACCTGCAAAGCACACATATCTGTTTCTTTGGACCCTTCCTTTCCCTCCGAAGATCCAGATCCTCTATTCCATTCATGCATGTGGTTTCCATGGAGCTGAATCCAGTATTAGTGGTAGAGAGGACATATGATCCATCTCTGCCAACCACAAGGCAAGTAGAGGCTGTGAGGAAGAGTAACAGGACCCAAAACAGGCCAAAAGAGATTTTTCTTTTGTTTTGGGGTTCGTACCCAGTAGTACTTAGGCAGAAAGAGGAGGAACAGGGGAGAGTCTACTCCAGTTGTGCTTAGAGGGTCATGTAGTAATGCAAATAAAACCAGGGCCTCCAGTGCTTTCTCTCTGGCTGAGCCAATGAGATTTAATCTAGGACTTTTTTTTTCCTTTTGGGAGGTGCCAGATACCTACAGAAAGGAAAGAAAAGCTAGTAGCTAAAATGAGGCAGAATTCGATGACACCACCCATAGTTAATAAATCTCTCTCCATATTTATATATATGTATATAAATATCTATATATTATAAACATTTAAAAAAACACTGAGTTGTTTGTATTTAATTGCTGAGGCTAGTTAAAACAACAACAACAACAACTTAAAGGACTAGACAGTAGTACAGGGTTGGAGAAAGTACAAGAGGTAAGTCACTTGCTTTGTATATGCCCTGCCCCAGTTTGAATTTCCAGCACCATATGTTATCCCATGAGAATAGCCAGGATTGATCCCTGAACATAGTAGGCTGTGATCCAAAATACCCACCTCACCAAAAATTCACATTTGGAATGATGCCAGTAAAATACAAAGATAAGAATAGTAGATATCCTGACTGGTGAAAAGTAAAATTCTGCTAAGAATCCCCCACTTGCCAAATCAGAAAAAGGCATGAGCTAATTTTAGTTCTTTTTTTTTGGGGGGGGGTCACACCCAGCAGTGCTCACGGGTTACTCCTGGCTCCATGCTCAGAAATTGCTCCTGGCAGGCACGGGGGACCATATGGGGCACCGGGATTCGAACCAATGACCTTTTGCATGAAAGGCAAATGCCTTACCTCCATGCTATCTCCCCCCCCCCCCCCTTTTTTTTTTTGGTTTTTGGGCCACACCCAGTGACGCTCAAGGGTTACTCCTGGCTATGCGCTCAGAAGTCGCTCCTGGCTTGGGGGACCATATGGGAACCGGGGGATCGAACCGAGGTCCGTCCTAGGATAGCACAGACAAGGCAGGCACCCTACCTCCAGCGCCACTGCCCGGCCCCCTAATTTTAGTTCTGACGAAGACCATTGTCAGAGTGTTGCTCAGAACAATAGTTGCTTGAAGAACCAAGAATTGTGGCGACAAATGTGTCAGCCCAGAGCATTCCCAACTTGTACGTTATATTAAAAATCTCAGGGCCAGAATGGTAGTGCATCAGATTGGGTGTTTGCTTTGCACATGGCTGACTTGGATCTTTTCGTTGGCATTCCATATGGTCCCCTGAATCCAGCAGAAGTCATTCCTGAGTACAGCCAGAAGTAACCCCAGGACATTGCTGGTGTGGCTCAAGAACAAAACAAATAAACAAATAAACAAACAAAAAAAGATTCCACAAGTTGCTGTATTTGAGAAACCAGCTTCCCAGTGCTCTCCAACCCCTAGGCTTTCTTTTATAATTGAAATTTGCATTAATTTAATTTTAGCAACACCCGGCATTCCACTTGGGAGTACACTATACCCATGGGCCTATACCCATGCTCCATCTGAACACTTCTCTCTTCTTCTTCTTTTTTTCTCTAGTTTATTGTTCTATTGATAAAACATGCAATATCCTGGTTTTAAAAATCTAACACAATTCAAATACTACTATCACAGCATGTCCCAAGATACTATACCTGCAGAAATAATACTGTCAGGATTGTGAGACATTTCTCAATTTTGCATTTGACACTGCTGTGATGATTTGTGCTTTCATGCAAGCAAAAAAAGAAAAAGGTGAGTATAAGGAGGCTGAAAGCCATCCACAAAGTCAGTGCTTCAACCAATTCCAACCTAATCAGTTTCTCATAGCAGAGAAGCTAAAACCCACTATATACAACCAAATAGCTATTATTAAATCAAAGCCAAAAGGCTGCATTACAGATGGAAGTAAAGTTAGACAGCAGTTGATCATGTCAGAGTAAAAAATCTAAATATTCTGTATTCATAATTAAATTACAAAATTTGAGTGAATCAATCAGACAGATATGGGTACTGGATATGTTTTTTAAAAAGCTCTTTTACGTTTTGTTTTGTTGGTTAGTTTTAGTTTTGGGCCACACCCAATGATACTCATGTTTGTTTCCTGTCCCTGTGCTCAGGACTGAGTATATGTGATGCTAGCAATTTGAGCCAGGCTTGTCAGGATGCAAGCAAGTCTCTTAGGTCCTGTACTACTTCTCCAGCCCCAGAAGTCTATTTTTTTTTTAACATTACTTGGACATTCCAAAAACCATATGCCCAAGTCAAATTTAGGAAAAATAGGGGCCCAGGAGATAGCATGGAGGTAAGGTGTTTGCCTTTCATGCAAAAGGTCATCGGTTCGAATCCCGATGCCCCATATGGTCCCCCGTGCCTGCCAGGAGCAATTTCTGAGCATGGAGCCAGGAGTAACCCCTGAGCACTTCCGGGTGTGACCCCCCCAAAAAAAATTTAGGAGAAATAAGAAATAGAACTCAAAGAACAAGCTCAAAGTTGCAATGTTTGATACAAATATATGTTTTAAACCAAAGTATGTTTCATTCATGCATATATGTATTTATTCATTCATGAATATATACGCTTTCTTTTTTCTACATTTTTATTGAGCTACCATGATTTATAATACTGTTAATGACAATTTCATGTATGTATCGTTACATTACCACTAAGTCTTCAGAATTACGAAAAAATTTTAAGTCACCTGTCGGTAACATTTTGTTCTGCCGGTCTCTCCCAACTAAGATACTTGAAATCTATCTCACTTTAACACCTTGAGACAGACCCTAATCAAGTAATAGCACAAGTAAACTCAGACCTGTAGCTCTGACATGAGATACTGAACTCTAGCTGAAACACTAACATTGGCCTTTAATTGCATTAAGGGACAAAGACCTGGTAGGCAAGACCAATTTGCCCTGGAAAGGTGACACTTGTGAAAGGAGTTAAGACAATGAAAAAGGATGAGCAATCAGAGCAGCCATAGTCAGACTTTGTTTAAGGAGCTTTCAGTCAAGGAAGGACTGAGCACAGATACATAACCAATAAATTATCCTCATAATCCAGGTAAGAATAGGCCATGCCATCTGGGTTTTGCATAAGCATACTCTTCAATGTTTAGGCATTAATAACAATCTAATAATGTATTTCTCAAAACACACATTACTACAGGAATATATATACTATATGACTATATATGAATATGAATATATGAATATGAACAGTAGAGAAGGTGAGTGGTCCAAGGAAAGGGGGATTATTAGGAAACTGAATGCAGAGGAGAGTGGCAGTAGATTTGTAGATCAGGTCAAGGACTGGTTTCTACAAAGATCATATTCCAACAGCTTGAATGGAAAATATCACACTTATTTTAATTGACCCTGAAAATTCAACATTTCCTTCTTTTATGAAAGTAGACAATGAATTGTAATAGTGATACTGCAGTAACTGTAATAATTTCACGAATTGGGGGCTGGGCGGTGGCGTTGGAGATAAGGTGCCTGCGCTAACCTAGGATGGACCAAGGTTCGATGCCCCGGTTCCCCATATGGTCCCCCCTGCCTGCCAGGAGCAACTTCTGAGCGAATAGCCAGGAGTAACCCCTGAGCGTCGCCGGGTGTGGCCCAAAAACCAAAAAATAATAATAATAATAATAATAATAATTTCACGAATTAAAGGTAAAAATGTATTCAGATCATGTTAGGGTTCTTGAAGACATATGGATTTTGTGTTTATGACCATTCTAGAGAGCCTTCCCAGCAAGATTTAGATCTGTAAGTGCCAGGCACGCACTCTAGCCCTCTGAGCTATTTCCCCAGGTGAAATTATCTTCCTCCTCCTCCTTCTCTTCCTCCTCCTCCCCCTCCTCCCTCCTCCCCTCCCTCCTCTTTCTTTTTTCTTGGTTTTTGGGTCCCACCCAGCAGTGCTCAGGGGTTCCTCCTGGCTCTACACTTAGAAATTGCTCCTGGCAGGCTCGGGGGACCATATGGGATACCGGGATTTGAACCACTGACCTGCATGTAAGACAAATGCCTTACCTCCATGCTATCTCTCTGGCCTAAAATAAAGGGCTTTTATGGGTATGTATAAAAGACTATTTTGGCTCCAACCTAATTGAGTATTTGAGTAGTTGGAGCAATAGAATAGTGAATAGAGCATTTGTAATGCACATGATTAACCCAAGTTCAGTCCCTGGAACAGCATATGGTCATCCCCCTATGCTGCCCAGGAGTGCCCCTGAGTGCAGAACTAGGAGTAAGCCCTGAGCTAGAAGTGGCCCAAAGCCCCCCCCCCCCCCACACACACACACACATACAAAAAAAGTGTGTCTGAAAGGAGTCTCAGAGGAGACTGCTACCAGAATGCTGCATTTGAAGATTTTCTAATCTAATACTAAACTTTTTGTAGAGGAAATCATTCTTCAAATCAGATAGAAAGTAGAAGGCAGATACATAAATCAGATAACAGCAACGCCAGCTCTTCTGAAGGTGTGGGAGCCCGTAGATAGGTATTTCAGCTCAGCATTTCCTTGGTTCCCAGAGATTCAATTCCAACAATTTATAAGAAACTCCCATTTCTGAGAAATTCATTGTTTGAACACTGTTCATAGTTATCTTCTGATAGGATGGCTCTGAAATTGCCAAAACTGTTCAATAAAAACAGGTTATTATAAACTAAAGGATCATCCATTACTTAATTTGTTTGCATGTTAAGTCAGGAAGAATTCATTTATTCATTCGAAAGTGTCTATGACAAGCTCACTCAGTGCAAGCCAGGTAATACCATAGACATAGGAGTAGAGCTGCATTTAAGTTTTAAGTGAAAACTCTACGGGGAAGAGGGAGACAGAAATTAAAATATATACATATGTTTGTTACATATATATATGTATGTGTGTGATCACAATGCAGATTACATATGATAGTTACAACATTATAAACTGTAACATCATACACTGCAGTCTAATGCTCATTCTAGATCAGCTCCTTCATTGTCTTGTCCTTCATGATCTCTTTTAATATTATGTCCATTACTTTTGTTTCTTCAAGTTATTTCTCCCAGGGAGACTATGGAATGGTTCAGTGGACAAAAGTGCCTGCCCTGCCAGCACAAAGTCATGAATTTTGCCTTTAGTGCTGCCCACATATGCTGAGTGTGATCCTGAAATCTCTGTTGTTTGGGACTCCAGGGCTGTAGCAATGATTTCTGGCACACAACCAGGCATATGTAAGCATTTGTGAACCACCGCAGCACTGCAATTCAAGACATGCAAGTCCTTGGCTGGGACTATGACCCTGGAGAACATGTGTGAGCACCATAACGACCCTTCATTGAGCTAAAATAGCCATATGTGTATGATCTCCACAGTGAATGAGCATGTTTCCCCCAGGAGCATATGTGCAACCAAATATGTAATGCCTCATGAGGATCACAGTCGAGTGAGCACCACAATTAAGCATGTATAACCTCTGGTTATCCCAATGACAACAGTAGCAAAGGGAAGACAGGGGTGGGGTTGGAGGTAGGGAAACCAGAGAAGAAAATGACATCTATTTGCTTTCATGCTCTTTAAGTGACTTCTGACAATAGGAAAGCCTGATGTCTCCCTCCTACCTACTTTCTTTTTTCCTGGTTTAAATATATTTTGCTTGTTATTCTCTGGTCAATATTCTTTCTCCTTGTTCAGAGTGCAGGCCAAGCAACTACCTCAGCATCTCCTGCTGAAATGACACGGCAAATTGTTCCTATCTTCAGCCCAACTAACACATCAGCAGCTTCCAAACTGAAATCACTTACCTGTAGAGATTATATAATCAAATGGAAAAAGGAAATTGTGTGATCTTAGGTACTGCGTTTGTTTTGTTCATTGTTACCTGTACAGTACTCAGAGGGGCACTTGACTAAGGTGATACCTGAAGTTTTGCTGTGGAAAGAAAGAGGAATGGAGGAAAGAGGTAAAGAAGAAAAGACAGAAGAAAGGCCTGAGAAGAACCATTGTTAGTAAAAATAGATATTGAGGAAAAAAATAGAATGCAGGGGCCGGAGCAGTGGCGCAAGCAGTAAGGCATCTGCTTTGCCTGTGCTCACCTAGGACGAACTGAAGTTCGATCCCCAAGAGTCCCATATGGTCCCCCAAGTCAAGAGCAATTTCTGAGCACATAGCCAGGAGTAATCCCTGAGCATCACTGGGTGTGGCCCAAGAAACCAAAAAAAAAGAATGCATAGAAATTAAATTATATTCTGGACCATTATTAAAAAGCTCAAAGACGCCCTGGTTTACTCTATAAAATCCTATATAATGCATATTTGAGGGATGGCTCTCAATATTGCTGATTATCATTATCATCTTCATAATCATTTCTGTTTGGTACATTTAGGCACTGAAACTCATCAGAAGCTGAGAGATATTCCCAAGATCAGACAACACAGAGCTAGGACTTGTCTTGTGGGGACCACTAACTCACACAGTTGGAGCATCAAAAACAACAGACACATTAGACATTTTTAAGAAAGCTACTAAAAAAATAAGAGGCATAGAAAATGCACATAATCTCCCTTCCCTGACAGATCTTTATTTTTTGTATTGAAGTGTTCTTTCCCTAAAGAGAAGTCACCAAAGGAGAATGTAAGTGATACTTCCTGGAGGCCTAAGTGGCCTGACCCAGGACAACTAGCTGGTGACCATGCTACCATATTCAGAGCATGTACAGGAGAGAAACAAAATGCATAAAAAATCAAAACCAGGGGGGCTGGAGAGATAGCATAGAGGCAAGCTGTTTGCCTTGCATGCAGAAGGAAAATGGTTCGAATCCCAGCATCCCATATGGTACCCGGCGCCTTCCAGGAGTGATTTCTGAGCATAGAGCAAGAGTAATAAGCCCTGAGGGGCGCCAGGTGTGACCCAAAAAACGAAACAAAAAAAATTTAAAACCAACTTTTTATCAGCAAAAACGCCTATGATAAAAAAATTAGTGCTGAAACTAAGAGGCATTAAGAATCTGATGGTAGGGGCCCGGGAGATAGCATGGAGGTAACGCATTTGCCTTTCATGCAAAAGGTCATCGGTTCGAATCCCGGTGCCCCATATGGTCCCCCGTGCCTGCCAGGAGCAATTTCTGAGCATGGAGCCAGGAGTAACCCCTGAGCACTGCCGGGTGTGACCCAAAAAC
>PVKC010043074.1:0-11837 GCA_004027635.1 Crocidura indochinensis | reverse complement strand
AAAAAAAAAAAAAAAAAAAAAAAAAAAAGAGCTTTGCACCTTTAGTTCCAGTTAATCTGCAAAATGAAGCTGGAAATATTTATTTTATACTACACACACACAAACACATAGTGATTCTCTGATTCTAGCCAGATCTGGTCTCAACTTTACTCCCTGGTTTTCAGTTATCTAGAATTTGTATGTTTGTGTAATGGCATATAAATAATAAAATCATTGTTGTTTTCTTCTAAATTCAGTTGTTATTTTTAAGAAAATACTATTCTCTTTGTCTTCTAGTAATACAATTCATAATATTGGACTTTTTTGGGTAAGCACTTGAGAAGTATAGGTAATAAATCATCTATGAAGATTTGGTAGAACTCACTAGAAAACAAACTAAACTTTTATTTGAGGTGGGACTCTTTATTTGTTTTAATTTAAATGTGATAGACATTTTCAAGTTTACTTTTTTTTCTGATTCTGCCTTGGGAGATTCTAAATATTTACCCATTTATTCTAGGATCTTCAATATAGTGGTATAAAGTTGTTCATAATAGTTTATATAATCCTCTGTTGTTAGATTACTGCACAGTGATCACACCCTGCTTTAATCAAAACAAAGTCTCTTCCCGAGCTTCCTCTTCCCTTTCACCCACCGCTTTTGACATGTAAAAGGCCCACCTAGACTGTATTAGTTTGAGAAGTTTTTGCTACAATTTCTTTTGTCTGTCACTGGACCATCCCACTCCAGGTTGTGGATTGAGTTGTCCAATAAAGATTGCAGAAGAAGTCAGTTTGGGTGGGTCTCTTGGACTATGAAACTGGAAGCCACACCCCATTCCATCCCTCATCCCACTCCACCCCACCCGACCCCACCCAGACTCCATGCTATCTTCCCTTATTAGCATTGGTGACTCTACTCTAGAACCATTCTGGGATTGGATTACAGGGAGTGAGCCTTATACCCTGTGTTTCTATGGAATCTGTTATCATTTTTCACCTTTCATTTTTTGATCCAATTAATTAGAATTTTTTGCAATTTTTTTGAACTTGTAAATCTAGCTTACTTTTTGAACTATCTGCTCTTAATTTCATCCATCTTTTCTAGTCATTTTTTCAACTTTGTTTCCTAGTCTTAATTATTTAATTTTTCATTAGCATTGAGTTTCACTTGTTCTTCTCTTTGTATATTCTCAAAGCATGTCATTAAGATTTTTCTTGCTTTCTTATTTAAGTCTGCATTGCTATGAATTACTTTCCTCTTAGTACTAATTTTATTATGTCCCATATATTTGGTCACTGTGTCTTCATTCTTATTTGTTTCCAGAAAGTTTTTGTTAACTCTTTGATTTCTTTATTATTATGATAATTATTTTGTTTAGTTTCCAAATGTTTGAATATTTTTAGTTTTCTTTTGATGCTTGATTTCTAGGATTATTACATTGTGATCTGAGAAGATGCTTAATGTGATCTTGATCTTCATTACCTTATTGACATTTGTTTTGTGTCCCATCATGGTCTATCCTGTAGAATGTTCCATGTACATTTATCTTTTGGAAAGATAAAGGACAGATTTTTTTAATTCCCCATAAAGGCTATTATTTTCTTGTTGTCTGGTTGGTCTGCCATCAGTGAAAGTGGGATATAAAGTTGACCTACTAGTATTGTGCTGCTGCTAATGTCTCTGTTTAGGTGTCAGAAGGTGCTTTATATGCCTGTGGTGTCCTGGGTTTTGAACAAGCAGAGACGCCATTTTATAAAGGTTACATGTCAAGCTGCTCTTAAGTTCTGAACAAGGAGGGACGCCGTTTAGTAAGGACCACATGTTAGGCTTTTCAAGCCTCTTCCATTAACACCACCCGAAGTTACCTGACCATACCAGGTCCTTCAACTCTGGACCCTAACATACCTCTTTTTATAGAGACATTATTGAGTGTTAAGTCCTCTTGATGTAAGCACTCTTTCCTTGGCCATTCTTTTCTCGTCGCTTACTACCTTAAAATTTTTCTTTTGCTTTAAGCATTATGGTTTGCAATGCTATTTATGGTAGTTTCATGCATACATCATACCAATCACTATAAATGCCTACTTCCCTCCACCTAAATCCCAAGATCTCTTCTCATCTAGCTCTATACACTTCCCCACAACACCTTAGTAAGCTTAGTTCTGTAGAATTGAATTCTTTAGAATTCAGTTCTACAAAATTGTGTTTGGACATTTGCTATTATTAATAAAAATTTGCTATCATCAACAATCAATTTCACATTGTTGTTATTAATTATTGCATAAAATTAATATATGATATTGTTAATCCAAACATAGTACATTATTATGTATTATTTTATAATTTTAATGTAAATTATTTTATATTATGGTATGTATGTTACTATATATTATGTTATAAATTATGTTATAATTTTGTCATTATATATTAATAGTATTATAATAACAGATTGCTGTTATAAACAGCAAATTTGTTATTATCTTGCTATTTTTGAATATGCTACAGAATGAAAGAGATAATTCTGTAGCTGTCCTGCTTCTTCTGATTACTTAGCATGGTATCCTCCAGTTCTGCTTATGTAGCAGTAAACTGCATAATTTTGATTTTTATTAGAATCAAGTAATAGTCTATTGTATACATATATCACAATTTCTATATACAGTCATCTGTTCTCTAACACTCAGATTATAGTGAAGATTGCTGCAAAGAATATCAGAACATAAATATCTTTTCAGGTAGTGTTTTTTGAACCATTGGATAGATGTAAAGAAGAGGAAATGCTGGGTAATATGTATTCATTCTTAGTTTTTTGAGGTGTTCTTTTTTTACAGCTTCCTATACCATATATCTGACCTTTGAACACAGAGCCAGGGGCAGCTTCTGAGTATTACTGGGTATGGCCTCCAAATCCCTCAAAGACTATTTTTATTTGTTATTTTTTAATAATATCTTTATTTAAACACCATGATTACAAACATGATTGTAGTTGGGTTTCAATCATAAACAGAACACCAACCTTCACCAGTGCAATATTCTTATTGCCAATGCCCTCATCTCCCTCCTGCCCCACCCCCTTGCCAGTATTTGAGACAGACATTCTATTTCACTCACTCATTCATTAACATTGGCATGGAAGCTATTAATGTATTTATTTCTCTAATAGCACTCACCACTCTTTATGAGCCAGTCCTTTTGGCCCTCATCTCTAGGCATTATTACAATAATGTCTCTAATTTTTCTTAAAACTCATTAATGAGTGAGACTATTCAGTGTATGTGTTTCTCTATCCATCTAATTTATTTCACTCAGCATAATAGTTTCCATGTGCATCATGTATAGGAAAATTTCATGGCTTCATCTGTCCTGATGGCTGCATAATATTCCATTATGTATATGTACCACAGTTTCTTAAGCCATTCATTTGTTGAAGGGCATCTTGGTTGTTTCCAGAGTCTGGCTATTGTATATAATGCTGCAATGAATATAGGTGTGAGGAAGGCATTTTATATTGGATTTTTGTGTTCCTAGGTTATATTCCTAGGAGTCGTAAAGCTGGATTATATGGGAGCTCAATTTCCTGTTTTTTGAGGAATCTCCATATTTTTTTCCATAAAGGCTGGACTAGACAGTATTCCCACCAGCAGTGAATGAGAGTTGCTTTCATTCCCGCCAGCACTGATTGTTCTTGTTCTTTGTGATCTGTGACAGTCTCTGTGGCATAAGATGGTACTTTATTTTCTTTTGACATGCATCTCCCTGATTAGTGATGTGGAGCATTTTTCATGTACCTTTTGGCTATTTGTATGTGTTCTTTGATAAATTGTTCATTTCTTCTCCCCATTTTTTGATGGGGTTAGATTTTTTTCTTGTAAGTTCTGTCAGTATTTTGTATATCTTAGATATTAGCCCCTTATCTTATGGTTATTGGGTGAATCTCCCATTCTGTGGGTGGTTTTTATATCCTAGGCACTATTTCCTCAAAGATTATTTTTCATTATAGCAATGGACAAAGCAGTAATCCTTGCTCTAGAAAATGTAGGAAAGATATACTATTATCAACCAAAAATAACCAATATAAAATATACTGTGATAAAAGCTAAAAATACATCTCAATATTTTAAGTAGATGGAATACTAAATGTAGCATTTAGAATATATCAAGAAATCATCAAATATTTGTAAAATACTTAAAATAATGCCTGAAATATAGGTGGTGTTACAATTGTTATGCACTATTAATTCTAAAATCACACCATCTTTTAAGAGGTTGCCTAAATCTTGTAACTATGAAAAAATGTAAAACATATTAAAATTTTTGAATTAAATAAAAGCACATGGCTAACAACCCAAAATAGATAAAAATTTATTAGAGAAATATAGAATATGTAGCACCAAGGAAGAAATTATCCCACCATAATCAAATAATAAGTAAATTTTAATGACATATCAAACACATTTTAATGACTCATTATTTCTAGAATACTACTTTTATCATTCATTTTAGCCAGATATTTTCCTAAAATAATGTACCATGTAATATATTTGCTGGAACTTATATTTATTTCTTAGATAACAACCTTTTTCACTTAATTGCTGTCTATTGAAAAATGAAAGTTTCTATTTTTTCTTTAAACGACCTTCATTTTAGTCACTAATTTGTGCTTCTGTGTATATACTCATTTGTCAATTCATGGGAAATGATTAAATGCTGATTAAATTTTAGGTACTGTCCTAGATGTTAAGCACATGACAATATATAAAGCAAAATATGCCCACTAATGGAGTTTGCCTTCTGATAGGAGACACACCCAATTAAGAAATAAAATACATAAATGATTATGTCAGAATAAAAATTAGGCATTGTAAGAGGAAAGAGGGAGAATGTGAACAGAAAAATACTATTTTAAGAAAGGTTTAAAAAGGATTCTACTAATGATAAGTCCTGGATTAAGCTAAAAAGAGCAAGATATGCAGATATCTCTAGGAAGAACATTCCAAGCAGCTGAGGCACACTTGCTATATTTGAAAAGCATCCAGTGGGTTGGTGTGGTAGGAGCTAAGGACTAAGAGAAAAGGGCCTTAGTAGAACACCAGATCTGAGACTTCCGGCTGAAAAATCCATGCAGGACCTTCTAGGTAAGTACCCATATGTCCTGTTTAGCTTGGGATAACTATGGTTTATATCTCTTGCTTGTCATACTTAATTTAGGTCAGTTTTCTAACCTTCAAATGTTTCACTTGGATGAATGGTTATGTGATATCTCTACTGTTAACTCAAGGTAAGGCTTTTGGATTTCATTTTGTGTGTAGTTGGACATATTTATAGGTTTTTTTTTTTTCCCTGAAGGAAAGGCCATTATTAACTCATCATCGTTAAAGAAACTTCTTTTTCTTTTTTCGTTTTGTTTTTGGGCAATTATTATCTCAACATTGTTAAAGAAACTTCTTTTTTTTTGTTGTTGTTGTTTTGTTTTTGGGCACAGCCAGGGAATTCACAAATCATTCCTGGCCGGCTTGGGGACTATATGGGATGCAGGGGATTGAACCCGAGTGGGCATTGTGCAAGGCAAACACCCTACTCATTTTGCCATCACTATGGCCCCTTAAAGAAACTCCTTATAGAAAAGAAACTAGCAGTTCAGAAAACAGAGTACAGGAGAAATAGTATAGAGCCAAAAGACCAACAGAACGCTTTTGAGAATGTTGCTTCTTAATTTGTAGAGTAAAGAGGAGGAGTTGGATCACACCACATGGTGTTCAAAGCTTTCCACTGCTCTGTTCTTAGGGTCACTCCTTGAAGTGCTTGAGGGGAGGGTTATAAATGGTATAGGAGATTCAAAGTGGGATTAGACATATGCAAGGCAAGGGCCTTAACCCCTGTACTATGTCTGTCCCTAAGGATATTCCTTGATGGATACTAGAGTTTAACTGGAAAAAAAAACTTATTTAGACATTTAGACTATAATATCTCCTTTGGGTGGCGGGGGGCACATCCAGCGGTGCTCAGGAGTTGCTCATAGCTCTTCGCTCAGAAGTCACTCCTGGCAGGTTCAGGGAACCATATGAGATGTTGGGGATAGAACCCAGGTTTGTCCCAGGTCAGTTGTGTGCAAGGCAAACACCCTACTGCTGTGTTATCACTCTGGCCCCTATTATAGCCCATTTTGACAGTTGCAGTTTCTCTAAAAATTGAATTCTAAAAATTTGAACTTGTTTCAAATTCAGTTTAAGTATACAAATCTTCAGTGTCTCCATAGGACCTAAAGTGATAAGGAAAACAAAACTTGGACAAGTTCAAAGAATACTTAGTTTGGTAAAGAGATTACAGGCAGCTATATTTATTATGATTTTAAGTAACCAAAATAATAAAATGATAAAAATACTATATTTTTTCTTTTGAAAATTATCTAGAACAGTGTGATCTGAAAAACTGAATTATGCATTGCTGGGCATTTATAGATTTTAATTTTAATAATGTGTAGATTATAGTAACAAAATTAAATAATTTGTGAATATTAATTTGGGAAAATGCCTCACTGGATCAGAGATTTAGACAAATCTTCAAAGAAAGATTTAGTTAAAATGATTGTAAAGCTTTTATTTGAAAATTATTTTAAAAATGTTTATGACAAGTCTTGCTCCTATATTGAGCTATATACTTAGACTACAACATAGCACATACATATAATTATATCTCATGGATATAATTCTCTTTCTAAAGTGTCCTGAGAATTACTTCAGAAGGGACTGTGATTATATAACAAGAGAGGAGTCTTAATCAACTTGATTTTGGGAAATTACATTTCATTTGTGGTTTGTGGCCTTTTTATTTCTTGCTGTTGCTATACTCCAGTTGGGGGCTGAGAATTTCCATCCCCAAGAATCCCCAGGGATTCCAAGTGCTTGGGAAGCCAGCAGTGATACTTAGGGTGTACTGTCACATCTCCAAGCTGTTATAACATTTGCCAAGAAGAAAATATGATGAAACCATAAAGACATAAATACAAGATACCCTAAGCAGAATAGTATTATCCATGGAGTTTAGGCAAGAGGTATGCAGCTTACTTTTTTGATAATTATGCATTATTAAGAAACACAAAGATAAGAATATACTTTTAGGGATGATTTCTATAGTTCTTGACTAGAAAAATTCCTCTGAATGTGTAGGGTACCAGAAACAACAATGATGAGACACAACGCTCTCTCCAGAGTGTGAAATCGGCTTTAAGTGATGCTTTTGCAAGCTACTTTCTGCCATTGATGATAGTTCATAATGTGTTTGAGTTGGTGTGAGCAAGAGGGTGTAATCTGAATAAAAAAAAAGAAACACAAAGAATTAAAGAAATTAATGTATACATATGCAAATATGAGTTCATATTGTATATGTAACAAAAAATACTTGGGTGTATAGGTATATATTATATATAGTAAGGGTCTCTTGATTACTGTTATAATGAGATTTCTCAGTCTACAATATTCTGGTTTACAAACAGAATATTAGCATCAATTTAGTAGCAAAGCTTCAGTTTAAGATTTCACTTCAGAAGAATCAAACTGTTCAAACTTAGAACTGAGTTTCTAAAATTTTACTGAGCAGTTTTCGAGATACCCATTTTGTTCTGGGTAAGAAGGTCTCTCAACAGATTTTTACAAAGAAGTCTCTTGATCCAGGAATCCTTGTTTTTATTATCACATCATTCACCAGACTCTAGAATTCACATGAAAGGCCATGATCACTGAGAACATCCGGAAGGATAAAGAAGTCACTAACACCTGCAGGAAAAAAGATAGCCAGTATTCAGGCTTTTAGGAAAAACAGGAAACAAGATGCGAGAAATTCACAGAAGCCTGGGAATAAAAAATGGAAACAAAAGTAGCGGACCGTTTGTGCCACACCCCACAAAATGCACACCGCCCTAAGCATACAGGTTTCCTATTACAAATAAAAAGCAGAGGCTTCTAAAGTAGAGTTCAAAAGCCAAGTCCATCAGCATTATTTAGTCTACCTTCTGAGTTTGGTATGCCTCTGTCTGCTTTGAATTCTGCAGCAGGATTACAGATGTGAAGATCTCTGTAGAATGCTGACTGCGTCCTCACAATGCACAGGTCCTGGCCTTCTCTTCAGTCCTTCATTTACTTTCGTTGTTGTTTTTGTTCTGTTTTTGTTTTGTTTTGTTTGGGGACCACACCTGGCAAGCACTTAGGAGTTACGGCCTGCACTGCATTCAGAAATCATTCCTGGAAGGCTCAGGGGACCATATGGGATGCTGGGGATTGAACCCAGGTCAACTGTGTGCAAGGCAAATTCCCTCCCCACTATGCTATCACTCGGATCCTTGGTTTCTGATATGGAAATGTTTCATCTGATTGAGCTTGTTGGACTCTCAACAACTTTGTGCTCTAGTTCTAGGAGAGTTTCTGTATTTCACTACTTTTACATCCTGGTATTTCATTTCAAAAGTTGGCTATAACCTTTCAACACATTATAGTAGACAGTTTCCATTTATTAAATATAAATTATTTTTAAGTAACACCATCCATTTTTTTCAATAAAGTTTATCCTTTTGTCTTTGACTCTGAAACTGAGTCAACAACAAGAGTCACCTGGGGTTCTAATATTGGAGTGATGATGGACCCATGTTTTGGTGAACCCTGGTAGAGGTCAGCTCCATCACTTTGCTCCTCTTATTCAGATATTGGTCAGGAGAATTTCCTTTTTTTTTTTTTTTTTTTTTTTGGTTTTTGGGTCACACCCGGCAGTGCTCAGGGGTTACTCCTGGCTCCATGCTCAGAAATTGCTCCTGCTCCTGGCAGGCACGGGGGACCATATGGGGCACCGGGATTCGAACTGATGACCTTTTGCATGAAAGGCAAACCCTTACCTCCATGCTATCTCCCAGGCCCCTGGTCAGAAGAATTTCATCCAGTCAACCAATTCCCTTTGGGGCCAACCAGGCATCCCTTTCCTTGTGTTTTTCTTTCTAGCAGCATGTGAGATCCAGTTGAGGCCTCTTTACTCCATCTTTGGCTGAACATCAGGTTCCTAAGATGCAGGTCTCTGATGTGGGTCACCTGAATGTGAGGACCAAATGAAAACAACCAAGAGCTGGGTTTTTTTGCCTTTTTTTTTTTCTTCAGATTTATAATTTTCTTCATCCTACTCTGCTCTATTCTGGTTATAAGTCAAGGAAATTTCTAGCAGTGTATTAAAATTACTGTTCTCATTTTAATATTTTTCTTCAGTCTTTAAGTATTCATGGTAAGCCAAATTGTCTATAATTTATGTCCACTTTTTTGAGCTAGTCAGAGAAACTTATGAGGCATTGTCTGTGCACCTTTAAGGTACATCAGAAGGCCTTGAAATTTCACACATTTGAAACATATGAGAAAGATATGAGAAATATGTAGCAGAGAAAGTTCTAACCCTGCAGTGGAGACAATGTAAAACATAAAATTAGGAGAGACCAACCAAATAGTGTTTCCTTGGATTCAGTTGGTGCCATGGGATTAATTATGGAAGTCTGGCTAGTAGGTCTTGGTTGCTCTTGTAAAAGAATTGCATTTTACAGAAGAGTTTTTGAGATACCAGTAGAGAAGGCAAACAAGAAAATTGACAGATTCTATATAGTTTTTGATATGAGTTACCACAGAATATTTTTAACAAAAGCAGCATAAGTCATGATGAGTGGCTTAAGTAGCTTTACTGACTGTAGAGAAAGAGGGAGACAAAAAGAAAGGAAAAGGAAAAGGAATTTTTTGTTTTGTTTGTTTGTTTTTGGAGGCTACTTCCAGCAGTACTCAGGTGCTGGCTTTGTATTTATGAATCACTCCTGACTGGCTTGGTGAACCATATGGCATGCTGGAGATTGAAACCTTGTTGGCCACATGCAAGGCAAGCACCTTACCTGATGTGCAATGGCTCTAGTCTCAGGAAAATCATTTTTAATTAATTTTGCATTTTTTTCTTGTATTGTTTTTTGTTTTTATTCTTAGGAAAATCATTTTTAAAGGAAGGCAAGCTCAAGACATGACCAAGAGTGAGACAGCCCAAAGGTGAATCATGGAGGATGGGGGTGCAAGGAACGTTTCCAACGAATAACTGGGGAATAATCAGTAATGGTCAGTTGTGGGTTTGTGTCAGTGACCATAACTGCAATAATGATATGTCTTTGCAAGAACAGGAGAGGTGTCTTCAAACTTCTCTAATGGAGAATAACACGAGACAGGGACAAATGAGCTTCCTTAGTGTCTTCTTCAAAACATGACTCTAAAAAGTTTGTGATAGGTTATTTTTCAGGACTGCCCTCAATAGCCAAGACTAACTCAGCAGAGCTGGAACAGCAATAGTCTTTAATCTGGGTCTGTCATGAAAGATAGTGGATGGAAAAGCTCCAGTCACTGAGAATGGCCAGGGAAAATTTCAGACAAAACCCAGTTGCTGGCTATGACTGTGTTGAGGAACGTTCCTTCAATCCCAACTATAGATTAATGTATGGATAGATTTAGTAAGCAGGTGGATATTATACCCCTTTATCTTTTATTCATTGCTGTACATTTAAGTTGTTCCTTTATCTTGGCTATAGAGTAAAATGATGCAGTAAAATGGGAAATGCAAATATTTCTTTAAGATCTTGTGTTTGTTTCCTTGGGATAGATATCCAGAATACTAGCTGATTATATGAGATCTATATCTAATTTCTTCAGTAAGTTCAATCCATACTTTTCTTTCAGTGTCAATGCTAATTCACATCTCCACTGGCAGTGCTCAGGGCTGCTTTTCCTCCATATTCTTGTTAGCATGTCCTCTATTGTCTTTTGATGATAGCCATTGTGCTAGGTGTGAGGTGGAAAGTGTTGAAAATGAATAAACTAGGGCTGGGAAGTGTTCAAGGAGTTGGGCATCTTGCATATAGATGCACGTGCTGTATTTATAACCCCAGGTTAGTGGATCTGAAGCAGGGTTGCTGAGTGTATTAATAATTCAAGCCAGGGGGCCAGAGAAATAGCACAGTGGTATGGCATTTGCCTTGCACGAAGCCTGATCTTAGGAAGAATGGTGGTTCAAATCCCGGCATCCCATATGGTCCCCCGTGCCTGTCAGGAGCTATTTCTGAGCACAGAGCCAGGAGTAATCCCTTAGCAATGCTGGGTGTGACCCACTCCCCCCCCCCCCCAAATAAAATAATCCAAGCCAGTCTAGAGGGAGAGAATCTGGGATGGGGGAGGGGGAGAGAATCATGGAGTCTGTTGGCTTCTAGCTTCCTGGTCACTGGGTCTGCCAAATTGAAAACCTCTTTACCAGTTCAAATTCCAACCTAGAGGGGGAGGGTCGAATGAGAGACAAAAGTTAATCTAGTCTAGTAGGACTTTTGCATGTCAAAAGGGATTGATGAAAAGGAAAGAGGAGGCTGGAGAATGCCTTTGTTTTGGGTAAAGGCAAGGTGTTCCAACATGTAGCACCACTTCTGTGCACCATTATAATCATCTCAAGACTAATGAGCTAGATCCTTAGTACAGCTGGATGTATAAACCCCAAAAGAAAAGTTCATCTTCTACCTGGACTTAATGGAATTAGAACCTACATTTTGATAAGGTTTCCAGTTAATTTGCAGGCCTATTCAGATTGGATTATTATTGAACTAGAAAATGTTTTTACACTTCAGCTGAGTCCTCAGAACTTAACACAGTGCCAACTCCTTGTCAACAACTTGAATGAATGCAGGGGTGGATGAATAAATGAATTTACATGAGTCCAAGGAATCTGCTGCTTAAGAACACAACCTCTCTTCCTCTACATGTAAAAACATTGTCCTTACAGGTTGTTATGAAAAGAAAATGGAAACATATAAAAGATT
>PVKC010043072.1:0-11829 GCA_004027635.1 Crocidura indochinensis | reverse complement strand
AGGGAGGCTCTGTAAGGAGACCACCTGGCGAGGAGGACAGGCTTTTACCAAGCCTGTCACCATCCAATAGGAGCCACTTGGGGGGCTGACAAGTCCTTTCATGAGCCATAGGACTCAACTTTGCTTATCTAGGGGTTTTGTCCTCCTGTTTCATGTCACTTGTGGTTTCAGTGTAGAGCTAGAGACCCAAACCTAAGCCCAAGAATAGAGGCAGCTTTGCCACTGCCACACTGGGGTTCCCCACCCCCATGTCATTGGTGTGGGTGCAGAGTCAAGGGGAGCCTGGGTTGGCCCCTTAGCCAGTTTCTCTGGCCATTCAAATTTGCCCATAAAGAGAGAGTGGGAACTTCCAGGAATCTCAGCTCTTACATTTACCAAACACAGGACTGTTGACTGTTGTCTCAGACTATTCCTGGATATCTGAGTCCCCTTCTCCCATTCTCCTTCCTCCTTACCCAACCTCTACCACCCACCCACCCATCCTCTGCACTAAGCAGTGCTCAGGGATTACTCCAATCTCAGTGCTCAGGGACCTTTCCTGGCAGGTTCAAGAAACCATATGGCACGCTGGTAATCAAATTGGGTCAGCTATGTACAAAACAAGTGCCTTCTCTGCTGTGCCATTGCTCATGTCTCCATATCGTTTTTATTTAACATCTTGCAGGGTTCATATGGTATTTGTCCTTCTCTGTGAAACCTGCTCAGCTTTGCATATAGTGGGAATCCCCCCTCCATTATTCTATCCTAAAACCTCCAAGCAGATTGGCCAAAAAAACAAATGATTGTTTTCAAAGCATAGAACAACTGCGTGCCCTATAATGATGGACTTGAAAGAAAAATGAGCAAGATATTTTCCTGTTTCCTTCTCAGCAAGCCCGCTCAGAGCACGGGAAGGCTGGGGAGCATCTCAGGAAGGCTGATGTGGCTTCCTTAGGGGGATGTCCCTGACAGGGAGACAGCATGGATAGGGGAACAGCTGCAGGTGGAGATGTTGCATTCTTGGACTCACTGAAGCTCATGTTTGCAGAGAAGCACAAGGAGGTTCGTTAGAGCCTAGATGGGGGCCAAGCTCGTGGAACTTGTTCTCTGGCTTATGCTGGACTCTCATGCTGAGGTGAGTGGACAGGGCTGACCCCCACAGACATGGGAGTCTCCCCAAAGACCCTGGAAGTGCTGGAGGTGACACCCAGTGAGCATGGCATTGTGTGCGTGCATAGGAGCTGGGAAATCCCTGGAGCAGCTTGGAGCCGAAAGAGAGGCCAAAGGAGGATGCAGGGGTGAGGTGAGAGGCCCATTGAGGACTCAGAACACCTCGGAGAGACAGGAGGGGAGAGCACCTCAAGTCAATGTCAATGGACCAGCCTGCACCAGCCTGACACTTCCCTACTCCCCCTCTTTCTCTTCTGCCCCCATCCTCCTCTTCCCTTTCTTCCCTTTTCTCCTCCCTTCCTCCTTCATTTCCTCTTCTCCCCCCTCCTCTCTCTTTCCATGTTCCTATTCTCCTTCCTCCTCCTCTCCTCTCCTTCTTTTCCCCCAGTTCCTTATCCATTGAACTATCTCTCTGTTCCCGTTTTCTCCCCATCCTCCCCACCACTTGGGCTGGTCAGAGGCTGATCTCACTCTGGGTGTCACAGTCCTTGTGAATTTGGCTGGTTCACACAGAGCCAAGTGGATCCCAAAACGTAAATGATTTACCATGAAGGAAGAGACAGGAAAGCCCAAATGGGGAGCCTATGGAGTGTGGACCCATCCATTTGGGGGAATCAGGGTCACATTAAAGGAAAGTGCAGAAACCCAGAGCTGTGGGCTTCTTTGCCACATGGGCTCCCTTCTCTGAGCCCACGTTGGAAGGGGCAACCATAGATACGTGGGTAGCAAGAGCAACACTTCTCTCTCTGTTTCATGAACAGACGCAGCCTGATTCCCTGGGATGCTCCCAAACTGTGTAGGTTGCTGCAGATGAAAATGTGAAAAAATGAAAATAAAAAAAAAACCTTCTTGCATCTGATGTACTAAGAGGATCTCTGATCCACTAATTAATCTCTTACATTTTGGAAGTGCTAAGACATTTGCAGGGAAATGAGATGATTTAGAGTGTTGTGGGGGTTTTATGAAACCTCCAGCATGATGGTTTTCATAACACGAAATGAACTTCAAGTAACAAAAAACCCATTGTCTCCCCACCGACTCTTTGCATTCATTTGTAGACTTTCTTTTTATAGAAGGGCTCTTCCCACAGGCAGGGAAAAAAGCACTCAGAGTTTTGCTCAGCACCGGGTAACAGGGAAAGTTTAGCCTTGAAGGAAGGCTCCGTGAATCACTCTCCATGTTACAGACTTTATTTATTTGTAAGGGCTGTCGCTTGTTTATATTTGCTTTCTCTAAGGAAAGTTAGGAAACCAGCAACTTCCTCAGACTGGGGGAAAAGCCTGGCTCAGGGTGCTATTAAAAGCAAAAGTCCAATTCCCTGGTTGCCCTTTTTACTCTCTTACAATTTTCCTTAAAAAGACACACTTTCAAGCCAAGAGATTTTTGGTCATACAGGCCCAGGAGCTTGTAGAGTATTCTAGGGCCAGGAAGGTAGCGCAGTGGCGAAGTACATACTTTGCATTATGAGACTTTGGCACCAAAGTCTCTGGCAAAGACTCTGACACCCAAACAGAAAAATAAAACAATAAAGACAGGCGTTAATGGCATAGGATGTCATAGCTGCAATCAATGCATGTTCAGGATGAGCTGGGTGTGTGTGTATAGCTATATGCATGTGTGTTTGTATATGCATGTTTTTATGTGCGTGTTCTTCTGACAGGTATGTTCTTTGTGTGTTTGTGCATCTGTGTGTCTCTATTTGTATGTGTGTATAAGTGTGTGATTCAGTGTATTAGTGTATATCTGTGTGTCTGTATGCATATGTGTGTCTGTCTATGTGTATCTGTGTATATGTGTCTTTGTGTGCATATCTGTGTGTGCTTTCGACAGGTCTCCAGCTGTGAACATTCTTGTTTATTTTTTTAATTTTTTTGTTTGTTTTTGGGTCACACCCGGCAGTGCTCAGGGGTTACTCCTGGCTCCATGCTCAGAAATTGCTCCTGGCAGGCACGGGGGACCATGTGGAGCACCGGGATTCCAACCGATGACCTTTTGCATGAAAGGCAAACGCCTTACCTCCATGCTATCTCCCAGGCCCCAACATTCTTGTTTATTACCTCCAATCACTCATGTGCCCAGTATAGCATTTACATATTTTGTAGA
The DNA here is from genome assembly GCA_004027635.1 of Crocidura indochinensis. Taxonomy (NCBI): domain Eukaryota; kingdom Metazoa; phylum Chordata; class Mammalia; order Eulipotyphla; family Soricidae; genus Crocidura; species Crocidura indochinensis. The sequence goes on along the minus strand of PVKC010043072.1, from coordinate 8,577 downwards.
GGAAAAAATATCAGCTTATCACGTCCTTAAAATTGAATTTAATTTAATCTGGAATAAACTGTACAGCTTTCTGCCACTATACAGCCTACCCCTTTCCCCCCAGCACATTCCCGGCTTCAAGGGAGTCAGTCACTTAACTGAGCATGTGCAAACCTGACTGGGCTCAGCAGAGCAGTGCTTCTTGCCCCCAGCACCCTCCTTGCTCATCTGTGCTCGGTGCACATCAGGCAGGCAGCTTTGCTCTTGTGGCCAGGCCCTCCCCACTCTAAAGGACTCTGCTGGCCCAGCTCAGATTTTCTTTGACCTACCAGTAGGTGAGCTCATGTCACTGCTCCCAGGGTTCTTGCAGAAGCACAAAAGTCCCTGTGAGGCTCAGATGTAAAGTGGCACAGTGACGCCAGTTTGGCATTTTATTGGCCAGGGCAGTCAGAAGCCACAGTTTGGATCCAGAGGAAAGAAAGCAGCCTTTCACTTCCACATCATTCCATGAGCATTTTACCAAAGGTCTGCACCTAGGAGTGAGAGACGACTCTGGAACATGCCATGGCTCATTTCACCACATTCAGGCATGCAGCAAGAACACATTAAAATGTGTCATTTCGGTTTATTCTTTGATCACACAGCATGCATGTCGCTTGGTAGCACGTTATCAGTCCTTACATCTTTTTGATGAAAAAAAAATCCATCTTTGGGGCCTAAAAGAAATTAACTGTATCTATTCTTTTCATGACTGTAGGTGACAAGGGAAAGAGAAAATAAATTTGCAAGTATGTTATTATCACTGTGAGTCAGTAATAGTCATTTTTTATGAGTGCAATATTGGGTTTACAAGCTGGTAAATGTTTATAGATTTTAGGGGGATCAGAATGGCAATTGGGTGGATCACTTTACCCAGTAAATTGGCAAGAATTAGTGCAGATACACACCCTACAAGAAACCAGGTCATTTCTAAATGTTGACCTTAGAGAAATCAAGATGGTCTTTCCACGCCTTCTTACAGTCATTTCATCTGCAGATATGTATTCATGGATTCTGTATCTTACAAGGAACTCTAGGCATTACAGATACAGCAAGGATAAAAAAGAAATCCAAGTTCTGCCTTTGGGAATTTATGTTCTAGAGGAGAATGGCAGGAAATAGTGAGATTTATAAGGGAAAACCTGGGCCAGATGAGTTGGCAGAGAGCGCCATGTAAAAATCAAATGCGAGAGAGCATAGGAAGTGCCAGGAGGGGAATTCAAATGTCCAAGGAAAGAAAGGATGACTCTGGGGCTTAGACTGTTGGATCAACCCATAAAAGACACCCACTTACATTTTAATTCCAGATAGTGAAAAACATGTTGAAGTATTAAAATGTCTCATACAGGGACCAGAGCAATAGTTCGCATGTAGTGTGCTTGCTTTGTATTAGCAACTAGATGGGTTCCATCTCCAGGACTCCATAGAGGAGTCCTTTGAGACTACAAGGACTAATCCTGGAGCACAAAGCCAGGAGTAAGCCCTGAACACCCCTGGGTGTGACCACCCCAACCAAAATAAAATAAAAATTAAAATATCCTGATGGATGGAACAGCCTCATATTATTTGTTTGTGCTGGTGGATGTGCAGTTGGCATGTAACCAGCTCTTGAATTTCATCCAGCTGTTCTGATAAAAACTGAGTCCAAACCAGAAGTAATCAAAGAGGAGTTTCAGTGGCTTGAAGACACTATGGTGGCTGAATGTGTAACTGAGGCCCAGCAAAGGGCCTACCCGCTAGCTCCAAGAGGAACAGGCAGAACAGGCCTGAGGTCTGTTTGCACAAGGGAACGGAATGGGTGGATGAGAAATAAATGTGTCGATATTCATACATTTCAAAGTGCTGGATGAAAAGTGGGTGTGAAAGGCTCATCTGTCTTTGTAATGTTTCTGTGAGGGAGACAGAACACACAATGGCATCTACTGTGTGTGGCTGCATTCAGAGGGAGTCCAAGGACTGCAAGAAAACATGAGAATAACAGACAGCAACTTTAAGACTGCAACTTTAAGTCTCTCTCCCACCCCTTTCTCTTCCACCCCTAGTTAGGACCATGTTGGACCAAATGGGCAAATTTGCTGCTTGCAAGTTGAAAGGAAAACTTGCTACTAGGAAATAAGTTAGTCTTAGAGTTTAGCTGCATGACATGGCAAAACTAGTCCAAAATCCTGATGTATAAACTTCAAACTGGCTCAAGTTCCTCATTGTTCCCACCACAAAAGGGGAAATGATAACTCGGTGACCTAGAAGAGTGGGGGGTGCCAATGAAATTGCAACACAAAAATGTATCAAACCAGATATATCTGGTACCAGAACCAGATAAATACTTTGTGACAAATATATCCCCATAAAATGGAGGTAGGACAGCAAAATAAACCGCCAGAAATAGTAGCTCTTCACTCACCTATTCTGTTTGTGCTTCCTTGACTTTGCTGAATGTGAACTATAATTTCATGATCTAAGACACTTTTCAAGGGACCAAGAAATTGGACAGCAGGGAGAGTATTTGCCTTGCACACAAATGACTCGCGTTAGATCCCCTACATCCTATACTATAGGACCTATAGGGTCCCCCAAGCACCTCCTCAAAGAGTGATCCCTGAGCACAAAACCAGGAGTATGTAAGTCCTGAGCTTTGCTGAATATGCCTCCCTAAAATAAAGGAAGGACACCAAATGTGAGGAGTTTGCATTATAAATTAATCTAGGGGCAGGAGAGATAGCACTGTGAAGGAGGCATTTACCTTGCACCCTGTTTGATCCCTGGCATCCCATATGGTCCCCTGAGCCTGCCAGGAATGTTTCCTGAGTGCAGAGCCAGGAGTAACCTGGAGCATAACTTAGTGTGGCCCCCAAACAAACAAACAATAAAAGAAATTAACTCAGTGCAAGGGGACGTGATTTCTGAGTGTAAATATTTGATTCCACAACTGCCTGGTGAGTAAGCTAGAATTGGCAGGTTGTGGTGGAGGGAGACAGGGCTATTCTGACCCCCATATCATCGGGAATATGGGGAGATGCTCTCAGCCAGAAAGCACCATCCTGAGTGGTAGACATGACCTAGGAGGGAGTTCATGGTTTCCAGCCTTCACTGTCTGGCTGCCCACTGTGGGTTCCCTGTTGGAGATGTGAGACCAACCACATAGCTAGACTCACCTTTCCAAGCCCCGTTGCAGAACTTCTCCTCTAGCCTGGAATTGAATGTCAACTCCTGAACCAGGGGAAGAATTTTGGGCCCAACTGGGCCTAAATTCCAAACCACCTGATTTTGTAGGCTGGTCACATAGCACTAAGGCTGTCAAGGTCTGAGCAGGCAGGGTCTGAGCTGTCAAGGTCTGAGCCACACCCAGGTATGTTGCTTCCATTTGAAGAGAGAGGAACCCTTGAGAGGTGGATGCTGGGATTGTCACTCCCCCAGAGAATGGCCTTAAAAGCAAAGCTGACCTGCATGGCCAACAGAAGCTGAGAGGTGCTTAAGTGGACCTGGGTAGACCATGTAGCATGGCTCAGTAGACCATGTCATATGGTTTCTCTGCCATAACCCAACCCCTGGTGAAAGAGTCTGAAGCAAAGGCACCGCAAAGATTAAGAAAAACAAGACAGATATGAGGGGGAAAACATTGGGTCAGGGGGTCCAGCCTTGAGGACTAAGAACCCCCAACGGTCTATATGCTTTTTATTGATCAAACTCAATCCATCTGATGGGAGTGACCTAGTTAACAGACAAAGATACTTACCTAAAGCTAATCAAGCGTAGGTGGGTCTTTATATCTCAAAAGGAAAGAGGAAGCAAGGAACAAGTCTCTGTTTGGGAGAAGGCAGGGTGTGAGCTCTGTGTGTTTGTTTAGCTACAGACCTGACATGACCCACCGAGCCCACTATGTCTGCTTGGAGGATAGGTGGAATCACACTTATTTAGGGTCTCACTCTTCCAATGACCAATCTGCTGAACTTTGCACACCTGGAACCTCATTAAAGCAATCAGAACTTCCCATTGGGGTTCATATTGGGAACAGAGGGACAGAGCCAACAGGTGGAGGGACAGAGCCAACAGCACTCTGGTGTCACCACCCTTATGGGCACAACTAATGCTGACCAGAGTTTTCGAGCTCACCTTTTACTTAATGCCATGGGACAGGCCAAACACTCACCTTTAAACCCCACAGAGCACAGCACTCCCCTGTGGGGCCCCCAGAAGTAAGGCTGGGAGGTGTCTCTGACTCTCGGGTCTCCAGGTTTTGCTCTCTGGGGCTTTGGGCAGGAACATCTCAGCCTGTTTTCCACCAGATAAGGAGCACATGGCCCAGAGAGCTTCCTTACCCAGGAGAGCCCTGTAGGAGACAGGAATAGAGGAGTGCCTGGTGCATTCTGGGGAAAAAGAGAGTGCTTGGTAGTGGACAGCCCCTCTCTGGGATTGTACTGGCCACTTGGGGAACAGACATCTCCATGGACCTGAGCCACTTCCTACCTTTCAGCTTTGCCACATCCCTCCTCCAGTCAACACACCCATGTTCCAGAAGCCACCCCAAGAACCCCCTCAGCCATGTTCAAGGAGGAATCAGCAGACATCTCCACAAAGCACTGCACCCCCATGCTAGACAAACCCCCACAGTCCTCCCTCCAACAGGAATGCCTCGTGGGTATAAGTCTCAGCAATCTGCTGGTTTGTTTGCAGAATGTAATTTTCTTTCCCAGCATTGATTAATTAGTACATGGTGTATTTAATTTTGCTCTTAGCAATTTCTCGGGGCCCAGTCTTGTGAGAAATACCTTATCGATGCTCACAGCAGAATCCACCCAGCTGATAATGAACCAGGAGCCTGGGATGGTGGAACATAAGCACTGCAGGGCCAGATAGTACCCGGGAAGGTCCTTGCCTTGCCTTGCCTTGCCTTGCCTTGCATGGGCCCTTATCTACTGCTTGTGACCAGAACTTCAGGTATGGCTGTCACTGAATGAAAGGGACATAAGGGTACCTAGGACTGGGAGCTTTTCCTAGAGGACACAGCAGAACTTTGTCATAGGGAGGAAAATCAGAAGGGTTTTTCCAGCAGAATACCAGTCTTAGAGCCCCACAACTACATGGAGGCTAATTTATTCCTTCATAGTGTTCATCCTGGTTAGGAGCACTTGTTGAATGTTTCTAAGTGCCAGGGACTGTTTTGGACTCAGAAAACAACAACTCAGGGACTGCTGATTGTCTATTTTATAGAGTCAAGATACAGTAAGGGGGCGTGGAGAGATAGCATGGAGATAGGGCATTAGCCTTGCATGCAGAAAGACTGTGGTTCAAAACCTGGCATCCTATATGGTCCCCCAAGCCTGCCAGGAGCAATTTCTGAGCATAGAGTCAGGAGTAACCCCTGAGTGCTGCCAGGTGTGACCCAAAAACAGCAACAACAACAACAACAACAAAAAGATACAGTAAGGGGTCTGTGAGAGAACTGGACTCTTATTTGACAGTTCTGGTGGGCACCAGTTTCACCCCAAATCATGCCATGAGGCAACCCAAGAACATTCATACGATGCCTGTGTTAGTTGCTGGAGTGATTCTGTCTGTGTTTTAGAAATGTTTGCCCTGGAATTTTTGTTGCCATGAATAGAGGCCTCTGAATGATTTCCCGTCACAAATGACAATAGGCAGCTATCAAATGTAATGAGAATGTAACAAGAGTGTCAAACACGGATATGTAAAACAGAAGAAGGAAATGCAGTCTTGCTATTGGGATAAAAAAAAAAAAAACCAAACCAATGAACTAGGAGCACTGCTATGAGAGTACACGTACCTTGGGGGACTCTGGCTTGAAGTCCTGTTTTCAGAGCTTGAGGAGAGATGAATTTTTTTCTTTGGATCAAAGCAACTTCACTTTGTTCTTTTAATTGACCTGGGAATAAGGAGACAAAAGGACAAAAAAATTAAAATTAAATAATTGGTTCACAATTCACTCAACTCTTTTTTTTTTTTTTGGTTGTTGTTGGTTTGGGGCCACATCCGGTGACACTCAAGGGTTACTCCTTACTCCTGGCTATGCACTCAGTAATCGCTCCTGGTTTAGGGGACCATATGGGATGCTGGGGGATCAAGCCGCTGTCCGTCCTGAGTCAGGTGCATGCAAGGCAAATGTCCTAGCGCTGTGCCACTGCTCTGGCCCCTCATGCAAGCCTTTTAACCTTGACATTTCTCTGGGGTTTTTTTTTTTTTTTTTTTTTTTTTTGGTTTTTGGGCCACACCCGGTGACGCTCAGGGGTTACTCCTGGCTATTCACTCAGAAGTCACTCCTGGCAGGCACGGGGGACCATATGGGGAATAGGGGATTGAACCGTGGTCCGTCCTAGGTTAGCGCAGGCACCTTACCTCCAGTGCCACCACCCGGCCCCAACCTTGACATTTCTCAATTGGGGTCTTTCATGAGTTTTAAATTCTGCTGGAGTGCTGGGAACATAATATAGCAGGTAGGGCATTTGCCTTGCACAGGGCTGAACCGGTGCGATAAATCAATCCCTGGCACCATAAATGGAACTCTGTGTTCCATCAGAAGTGATTCCTAAGCAAAGAGCCAGGGAAAGCCCTGAGCACTGTCGGTTATGACATCAAAACAAACAACAGGGGCCCGGGAGATAGCATGAAGGTAAGGTGTTTGCCTTTCATGCAAAAGGTCACCGGTTCGAATCCCGGTGCCCCATATGGTCCCCCGTGCCTGCCAGGAGCAATTTCTGAGCATAGAGCCAGGAGTAACCCCTGAGCACTGCCGGGTGTGACCCAAAAACCAAAAAAAAAAAATAATAATAATAATAAAATAAAATAAAAAAATAAAACAAACAACAATAACTTAATAATAATAATTTAAATTTCACTGGAGAGATAATGGGGAAGTGGAATACCTGGCACATGCTCCACTGTGATTTAATCCCCAGCATGGCCAAAAGTAGCCCCTTTTGGTATAATCCAAACCCTCATGCCCCCAAAAATTCAGGTGGTAGTGTGGGAGGCAAAGATGTCAGCGAGATCATGGAATGCCCATTTCTGTCCTCCCTAGAACCATCCACCATCAACCAGATTAGCTCAGAAATCAAGTGTCCCTAGGGCTTCTGGTCACTGCATTTCCAACAACCTTCTTTTGTACCAGGATTCCGGCAGAGAGTCCTCATGAGGATAAAAGGGACTCCCCTCTCTTGGCATGTTCCTCCAGCTTCTGCCAGCAGAACACGGGCCTATTTCCATCACAGACAAAACCTGTGCTTGCCCATCAGTGAGTGAGTGTGCCCATCACACACTTGCTCCTCAGCAGCCCGAGAGGGTTGTGCATGTTTGCAGGATCCTTATTTCTGGATAGAATGAAACTCATTCGAAGCAGGAAGGCAGGGCCACAACAAGTTACAAGTCTTCATCTAGGTCACTTTCGGACTTCAGCTGAGATGGGCTGATCAATGTATGTGGCTCTAGGGTGCTCGGGCACACACCCACTCCTGCCAGCCTGTCCTCTGTGGACAGTAGCCAGAAAGGCCTGAGTAGTGTCATCTCCTGCCCTCCATGCTTGGCTGCGGTACCCACATGGCTTCTAGAGTGAGCAAGGAAACCACCACCCAGCCCAGTGTCGTGTCAGGGCCTGAGTTCAGAGCCTGGGCCCCCAGCAGAGCAATTCTCACTTTTGCAGTTAGAAAAATTGCTTTGGGACTATAACTATAGCACAGTAAAAAGGGTGTTTGCCTTGCATGAGGCTGACCTGGCTTCCATTTATGGCATTCCATAGGGTTCCCCCAAGGTTGCCAGGAGTAATTTCTGAGCCCAGAGCCAGAAGAAACCCTTGAGTATCACTAGGTGTGACTAAAAAACAAAAAAAGAAAAAAAAAAACTCACTTTCATGAACTTCTCCAGACCCCAGTGAACCCCTTCTCCTGGGCCAGCTCACCTGACCCCTAAACCCCACCCAGGTCCCATCGTGGCTCAGGTTGTTGTTCTCTTGGTACAGAACAGGGTCCCACGAACATTTCTAATGCCCAGGATAAGAGGTTCATTTTTTAAATTACATTTCTTCATTGCAGCATCTGGAGTCTAACCCAGGCCCCTACATGTGTGAAGCTTGTATTGTTTTTGAGCTACATATCCCTGGCCCCTTGAGGCTTATTTCTTTTGGGGGGGGGTCTTAAATTGTACTCAGTCAGTGGTCCACTCCCTATGACAGCCGGCCTGGTGGCCAGGAGCTTCAAACTGAGCCAAAGCAGCCCCCTCTGCTCTTAGGGTGCTATTGCCGGTCCTTCACACTCCCCAATATGTTTCTCTGCCCAGTTAGTTTTCATAGGGAACTCACCTCTATGCGTTCTTTTATCAATCCTCTCTCAGCTAGAGAGAGGCCCACTTTTAGCAAAGGCAACAATTCTTTGTGACTGAATTCTGGGGGCAGGCAGGAGAGGGGGTGTAGGAGGGGCCTGGCTGCTTGGGTTGTCTCATGTGAAACAGAGAAGGTGCTTGCTGAGACCTTCCTGGCTTGGACCCAGTGCTGTTCCCCATCTCTCTTCCCCTTCTCCAGTGTGTGTGTGTGTGTGTGTGTGTGTGTGTGTGTGT
>PVKC010043071.1:0-11933 GCA_004027635.1 Crocidura indochinensis | reverse complement strand
CATCCAAAAGGCTTAATTTAGAAATAGTTACTTAATAATTCAACATGGACAATTCCTTGACTCCCATTGACTTTCAATTCAATCAGCAAAGCTGCCTCTTGGATTTTCCATTATTATGAAGACTGATGTATTTTATAAGAGCAAACAGCTGCTCTGGCAGATTAATGTTCCTTCTTGTCACCCTGCAGTGAAAGCTTACTTGGAATTCTTCTCTTGTGAAGGAGTTTGCATCCAAAGAACTGAACAGACTGACCACTGATTATTTTAGTGCACTTCTTTGCCCCTGGGTCTTTTTCTACCAAAGTTCAGCAAGATCTGATAGATACTGTCTCCTGAATTAATTGTGACAGGTAGTGAAATGTCCAAGCACTTGTAATTGAAAAAATTGGGCTCTCATTTCAGAGTTCTCATTTACTCTGGACAAGTCATTTAACCTTTACAGACTTTATTCTCCCCTTATTGAAAAGAAACAATAATACTTGCCTGACCTGTCCCATAGAGATACAGAAAGGTCATGCATTTATTCAACAAATATTTCTTAAGAGCATTCTGGGTTTCTGCAATACACAAGAAGTGAGGCTGTCAGAATAAGGGGGAAAAGCAAAACTAATTTTTCTTGGTCTAGTAGGAAAAAATAATAAAATCTTTAATACTTCAATGGTTTAAAGTGCAATTAAAAATAATAATGTGGGGCCAGAGGTATAGCACAGCGGCGTTTGCCTTGCAAGCAGCCAATCCAGGACCTAAGGTGGTTGGTTCGAATCCCGGGGTCCCATATGGTCCCCTGTGCCTGCCAGGAGCTATTTCTGAGCAGATAGCCAGGTGTAACCCCTGAGCACCGCCAGATATGACCCAAAAACCAAAATAAATTAATTAATTAATAATAATAATAATGTACACCAGGGAAACATGGACCATTAGAAAAGCAGAGAGGTAGTTTTAAGAAAGTAATCCACTTTGGTCAAAATAAAAATTGTTATTATATAAAAAATTATCAAGTTATAAAAGACAGGAAACCTAAACAGACTTCACTGAGAAGTAACATTTGAGTGTCAGGAGAATTCAGTCATAAGAATAAAGCATTTCAGAAATAGAAAGTGTCACCTGGTCTAGGCCAGAATCGAATATTCCAAGTGTTCATGACTTGCATGAAGCCAAACCCCGTTTGATCTCCAACTCTTCTGAGTCTCACTGGATGCAGTGCTAGAGACTCCTGCACACCACTGGGTATAAACTTAGAGTCCCCCAAATATCTCAGGTGTGACCCACCTGAGATTTTAATTCAGTCAGAGTGTCCTGAATTATTCCTAGTACTACAGGGCCTGAACAGCAATACACCCTGAAGCATTGAACTTCTGCCCAGTTGCCTGATAATCTCTTGGAATAATTTACAGAACCCTAGATATTCCTTGGGAGTCCTGGTTCCCAAAAAACAAGAAGTCAAAAAGATAGAGTGAACAAGTAAAGAAAACTGGAAAGAGGCAAAGATAGAAGAAGGAGAGAAAACAGTAGTGATCTGAAAGGAAGAAATTGCACCCAAGAAGGAGCTAACAACCACTCAAAAAGCCGTCAGATAAGAGAGAATCTGAGAATTATCTTTAGGGAAAGTAATGTGGAGGCCCTTGTGACCTTATTTAAAGGCAAAAAGGAATGCTCAATTGCAGTCAGTTTATGAGTAAATGGGATTTTCTGGTCTTGATAATTATATCATGGTTTCATAAAATGCTAACATTAATGGAAGCTAGATGGAAACTATATGGGATTTCTTTAAACTTCTGTACAGAAAAACAGACAATTGTTTCTGTGACTTTCCTGTAAATTCAAAACTGTTTCAGGAGAAACTTTCTGACTGAAAGCAATCAGAAATAGCATATAGAAAGAGAGCAACAGAAGGCAATAGTAAAGTCAAACTTTCAGGGGGTATATTCCTATAAAGATCATTGAGGAAGAAATGGAGTCACAATAGGTAATTGATTTGGTGTCCTTATTTTTTTAAGCTGGGAGGGCAACACTGTCTGTATGCCGATGAGTATCCTCTAATAGAAAGATTAAATCTGTCATGCTGGAAATAGAGGATTACCATACATTGAAACAATGTCTTTCTCACTCAAGGGTGGAAACAAGGTCACAGAATGAGTGTAAGTGCAGATGGCAGCTGAAATAAAGAAGGTGTGGAGTCTGGAAGAAAAGGGACCTTTTTCTCTTCTTCATCAGTAACTTCAATTGAGACATAGTCTGTGCTGTGGGAAATTCCTAAAGTATTGGCACAACCCACCTCTCTCATATTTAGCACCATCATAAAAAATTACTAAACTGTTTAACCCCTAATGTTTAACAACAAGTTATCCTCAGAACTCTCTTGGTGAGGCAGAAGTTAAATACCACTGTATGTCCCCATGTGAGAAATAACAAGCCTACATTTCACAAATCGACATTTAATTACAAACTTTTGGTATCTATGACTCGTTCAGAGACTTTGTTTGAGATAGAAAATGTAAAGGGAAAACTGAAAATCGAAATGACAAACTCAGGGGCTGTAGTGATAGTCAGTGGATAGAGTGGTGGATAGTGTCTTGTATATAAACAACCTGGATTGGATCCTTAGTAGCCTCATATGGTACCATGAGCCTGCCAGGAATGATTCTTGAACCAGGAGTAAACCCTGAATATTGCAGGGTTTGGCCCCCAAATCACACACACACACACACACACACACACACACACACACACACACACACACACGACTAAGTTCTCTCTGCCTTGAGCTGTCCTATGATATTTAGTGTCCCTTCTAATTTCATAGGAAAGATATCACCCACAAACCCTCCAATCCACCTCCCCAGTGAACCTTACCTTAGGAGGAGGAGGATTGGAAAAGAGAATTATCCCCTGAGAATTGTCTCTCTCCACTCAGCAGTCCAGAGGAAGACTCCTAATTGAGTGACATTTCAACCAAGAGTCCAGGGAGATTGTTACTGCCTGCCTAATAAAGCTCCTTGTTCTTCAAGCTGTTTTCTGACCCTTGACGGGAGGGTGGGTCTTTATCAAGTTTCCTGGGCTACTGGCTCAATTTGTCTCCTGCAGAGAACAGAAGAAAGGCCAAGACTAAAGCCTCTTCTTGAACAGGAAGAGAAGAAGAAGCAAAATATTTATTTTTGATCATTTGGACCAAGCATACAAAATATTTATCTTTGAGTGTTTGTCCCCTGTTTGGGGACAGGGAGATTTGAAGTCCTGTGGAAATAAGGGAAGCAAATGTCCAAATAACTGCAAGTTTTCCACTTTGAAGTCAATAATATAATGCTGAATAGATTCCGTTTTCCTCAGAGGGTCAAGGTAAACAGAGCAAAGGTTTTTCTCCAGAGATTCTCCACACGTTCCCCTTCATGCTTGTGACAGCCCCTGGCAGCCTAATTTAATGTATTGGCCATAGAAGGGACAATTGTTTCAGAAATCAAAAAGATTTCCGGGTCTGTACTGGGAAGATCTTTAGGGTGGGCATGGCACTTGCCTTGCCCAACTCTAACCCCGGGTCAATTCCCAGCAACCCAGTTATATTTTTGGCACCCCAGATGGTTCTCCAAGCCCAAAGTGAATTATCCCCTGAGTGCAGAGTCAGGAATAAGATTCTAAATCACACAAACAAACAAACAAATAAGCAAAGGAGTAAGTGTTCTAGAAAAGAGTATATTTCTCCTCTTTTTAATGTGCTACCCTACCCAGTTCTACTTGGACTTGGTCACTTGTTAGTGTTCTACTTTTAACTTAAACATTTTCACCACAATTTTAACTCTCCAGAACAACATAATATAATGAGGTTTAAAAGTCAACACTAGTAGGAGAAAGTTGGCATCTTAAGTATTTTTACCCAGGAGTCACCACTACCTCCATTCATCAAACTATTAATTTTTAAAAGATTCAACAGTTGCATCATCTTTTTTCTTAAAAAAGTAAAATTCCTTTTTCTTTCCCTTCCAAATTCCTTCTTTGCAAGTGTTGGCTGCCTCAAGCCCCCTTCTACTCCTGTTTTAATTTGTCTTTAATATCAGATGTACCTTATCGATTTCTTCTGTGGATATTTTCATTCTGAATAATTCAGAAGCACAATTTTTCCCTATTATGGTCAATAGAAGAAGCAAATTTCCAGGATAATCAATTGAGCCCTCACTGATTATTCTGCAGCTAAAATCCCCAGCGGTGAGGGCCTGCGTGCTTATGGAAGAGTGAAGGAACCGCCCAGGATTACAAGATCCTGTGACCAATAACAACTCAAAGTAAAGGAGCCAACTTGAGGTGAAGTAAGGAATGATACCCACACATCAAGTCCCACAGCTCTGCTAAAAGTCTGCTCTTTTTCATTCTTTTTCATTCACCAAGTGCTCCAGCTTTGCTGGGGAGAGTTGGGTTCCACTGTCTTCCAGATTTTCTAAGCCACTTATGTTGTTTAAAAACCTCATTTTAAAGGTCTCATCCTTTATATCAACATGGACACTAGGTATGCATCAATTCTTAATGATTTGTTCATATTTTAGCCCAGCTTGGTAACAAAATCAGGTAGGAAAGTTGGAAAGTGTCCCAGAGTACAGTCCAGGGAATAAGTGTCACTTCTTAATTTAGATAATGCAGTTAAACTCAATTATCACAGACCTGACAGAAACAATGCAAGTTTCCCCATCTCCTCTCACCTGCAGTAAGAAGGAGACACATTCTCTGTGCCTGTTTTGACGTTGGCACCTCTCCAAGTCTTTGACACACTCAATTTACTCCAAAATTGGCAACCCTCCCTCTCATAAAGGAATTCATGTGTGACAACAAATATTGGTCCCCCTGCACAAGATAACTAATGTCAGTCAGATTACACTAATAAGTATCAGATCATTGAACTAAAATAATTAGAGTATTTTCTATTTTCTGTATATTTTTTCAGACATCTTTATGAAATCCTGGCTTAGCTGGGTAAGCCAAAGGCAGCAGGCTTTTGCATTCTCTCAGGGAATTTGAGATCAGAACAAGTGAGGAAAGGGACTCAGGTTAATGCAAGCAGTTCAATTTCAATTATATGAAGTAAATGGTCTTTTTCAGGTCTGGTGGTTTCAGAAAACTATTTGAAGATCTAGTGTGATTTGCATGTCATTTGCCTTGATCTTTAAAAAAAATAAGCGCTCTTTGCTACTGGATTCAAGTATTAGAATGTAATTATGATATTCTTGCTTATTATAAACAGACATTCCTGCGGTAATTTTTAACAAGCAATCCCTAAAGAATTGTTGAGTATAAAATAAAGGAATAGAGTTAATATCTTCCACAAGAGATAACTGGTTTTTGCTTATCTCCAGAGGAGAGCCATCAAATTTCCAAAACATCTGTAGTTAATTGCTAAATAGCTTATAGTTAAATAATGACCCAATGTGTGCAAAGAAAATGAGGAAATTAGAAGTTCTGCTTTAGTTTACCATAGATAACTTATTTATAAATCTCTGTAATTCATTATTAATATCTTTATACAATAATCGCTCATGCATATAAACACTGTTAACCTTAAATTTTATTCGGATTCCTGTTCCTCTACAAAAGAGATGTTTTGGCCTTTGGACTCATTAGTCTAAAATGGTTTTCTAAAGTATGTTACCATTATTTTTATAAAAAAGCAGGTATTTTTGTTTATGATCTTACTTTATCAATAAGCTGCATTCAGAAAAAAAATTACTCTCATTAAAAATTATGATTTCCTTGGAATTGATTCTAGGGTTAAGACAAGTAATATAAAAAGTAATGAACACTTGGACAGATAATTTTAAAGTTTCATATTTTTAATATGAATTTTCTACTGCAAATTGCATCAGTATACTTTATGCTCCAATGCTTTCTTCAGAACAGGACATTACATGACATTCTTCTATACATACATATTCTTATATACATACATATATACATATGTACATATTATTATATACATTCTTATATACATACATCTTGTTCTCCAAAAGAAATACTTATTTGAGATAGCAGACTCTTAGAGAATGAAGCTAACATGTTTCATAAAAATGAAGAACAGAAAGAAAAAAAGGATCCTTCTTTGTAGCTACTGGTTGATAATATAGATAGCAACAGGCATTTGTTAGAGTTCACTGAATGCTTATACCAACAGGCACTTCTAAAGAAAAATTTAGTTATTTAATGAATAAAATATATAACTAGAACTAAATCTATATGCTGTGTGATCAGCTAAAATACCTTATAGATATTAATAGTTGATGTCAATGCTTATATCCAAAGTGCAGATCTGTACTATGCCTTAACATCCCTTCAAAATATGCCTGTATTTCTATACACTCCAAGGATTACAGATCTTTGGAGTTCTTGTTTTTGTGCTTTGTTTCATAATTTGTATGACATCTGGGTGTTCTGTGATAGTGCTAATATGACCTTCTCTCACCATAGAAATCTCACTCTCAATTAAAATGTAAATCCTTTAAAATAGCAGAAAAGGGCTGCATGACTATGACCCCTAACTTCCTCCCATATTAAATCTTGTTCTAGTTTCTCATTTGCTCATAACTCACCAAGCATATATTCTATAAATATTCCAAATATCTCACTCTCTTCAAGAATCTTTTGGCATATTTTTTCTGGCTAAAATGTTTTTGGTCTTAACTTCTCTCTTACAAGTTGATTCATTAACTACTGATAATATGCATTGTGTATAAAAATGTTGAAAGTGGAGCAAAGTGTCATTTTCTGCTTATAATATACCACTTTACTCAGTTCTAGAGGTGAAGAAGCAAATTCCCAGACTTCTTGTTTGTTTTTATTACTTTTTGTTACCCAAATGTTTCCTGTCCTTATAGGGAGATAGTGTAGGAAACTCACTGACAGAAAGAGGGCAGGACATCATGACCAACTAAAGGCCCTTCCTTAAGAGTGTTGGATAATTGAAAAGTAGGTCATGACAGTGGCCAAAGAAAATTAGTTCTTTTGTGGTCAGAACATGCTGTCCATTTAAAATGCCATGCCAAAATACAAAGTGGACCAAAGAAAGATTCAACAAGTGGTGTAGGGAAAATTGGTCAATTACATGTGAAAATGTAAAATTAGATCTCTCTTTAATGCCATTTACAAAAGTCAAATCAAAATGAATTAAAGAAATTGATATTAGACCTGAAGCATAGTGGAAAATAAAAAATAGAGGAAATATAAGCATAGCTTTCCATAACATTAATGCTAAAGTCATCTTCATGTATGACACATCACTGACTAAGCAAGTGGAAGCAAAGCTAAAAAAAAGTAGAAATACAGTAAACAAAGAAGTTTCTGCTACTTGAAGGAAATGGTGACTAGATAACAAAGACTCCCTACAGAATGGGAGAAACTATTTACCCAATACCTCTAAGAGAAGTGGTTAATATCTAATATATATAAGACATTGGTACAGCTTAACAAGAAAAATATCTTACCCCATCCAAAAATGGGGAGAAGAGATAAGCAGAAACTTCTATAAAGATAAAATATAGATATCCAAAGGCATATATAATAAATTCCATATCATTAATTATCAGGGAGATGCAAATCAAAAAACAACATCAAGGTATCATCTCACACCATAAAGACTGAAACACATCAAAAAGAATAAAAACAATCAGTGATGGTGTAGACACAGGGACTCTCATTCACTGCTGCTAGGAACATATACTGATTCAGCCTTTTTGGATAACAATATGTATATTCCTCAATAAAACTAGAAAGTGAGCTTCCATATGACCCAGAAATACCACTCTAAAAATATACTCTAGGGACCCCAAAACACAATTCATAAAAGTCCTCTGCACTCCTGTGTTCACAATAGCCAGACAATCCAAGTATCCCAGAACAGATGTTTAAATTAAGAAACTGTGGTACAGATTTCACAATGGAATAATATGCAAGATTAGGAAAAATAAAGTCATAAGATTTGCTTATATTTGGATGGATGTGGAGAGTATTATGCTAAGTGAAATGAGTCATGGGGAGAAGGATAGACATAGAATGATCACACTCATTTGTAGGATATGAAAAAATGATAGTAAGGTAATTATATCCAGAGACAATAGAAATAAGTACCAGGCAGACCAGTCCATCGTAAGATGCTTGCCACAAATAGCAGGGAAGTGATATAGGGCAGAAAAGTGATCACTATGACAATCATAGTTGGAAATGATCCCTCTGAAAAAGATCTTGATTGCGAAATGAGATAAAGTAAAATGCATGATATTTTTTAGTATTGATATTGCAAACCATGGTGCCTAAAAGAGAATAAAAGGAATAGAGAGAGTGAGGCAGGGAGACAGTGAAGAAAAGTAACACAGATTCAGGCAGGGGAGAGGTCAGGCTGTGGGCAGAAGAGAAACTGGGGACATTGGTGGCAGAAAATGTGCACTGGTGAAGAGTGTTGGATTTACATGAATAATAATAATGATGAATAATAATAATGAACAACTTTGAAACTGTATCTCATTGTGATTCCATTAAATAATTTTCTTATAAGTAAATAAAAACAAAATACCCTTGTTGAGGACACATAGAACTTATGTTGACAACTGTTCATGGAAAAGCAATAGATGGAAAGCGTGTCTTATTATAACTTCCTTTTTGGTACTTTGTTTAGGTCCAGCTTTCTAACTTACAGTCAAGGCAGTCTTCTGGTATGGTGAAACTAAATTAGCTATTCTGCTCTAAATAAAGTTAGAGTTAGATCTTTCAAAAGTCATTAGGTAAGATTCACTATAGAGACATTGATTTCAGACAAAGCCATGTTAGGAGATAATGAGAAAAGATTTGGACCAAACCCTTTCTTCCATGTTCTGTTTTATCTTGGGAAAATTATGCCACATTTTTTAAGTTCTCTTTACCTCATCTAGAAAAATATGCTCATGATAACATCTCTTACAAGTATATAATTAACTATGATATGTATAGTATATAAGTGTGGTTATGAGAAATAGTAAGACAAAGTGTCTACAGAGCCTGCCAGCTATCATCTCATGGGTTTTGCATTTCCAGCACAGAGAGCAACTTCTGGCATTAGGTCATCAAAGAAAAACAGTATCTTATGTATTCCAAATCTGGAGAATTTAAAGTTTAAGTAGTTGAGGTTTAATTTATATTTCATCTCTAATTTGAAAAATAACTAGAGTAATAATAGAGAAATATATCATTCATAACATATGGAAGTTAGTTATTTTACTTTTAGCTAAATTTCCTTACTTTTACTGCTTTGTTTTTAATCTGTTGTGTTGGTATATGCTCAAGAACATCATACCTGCAAAGCACATATTCTAATGTTTTAGTTACAAACTTAGTCTTTTTTTTTTTTTTTGGTTTTTGGGCCACACCCAGTGACGCTCAGGGGTTGCTCCTGGCTATGCACTCAGAAGTCGCTCCTGGCTTGGAGGACCATATGGGAACTGGGGGATCAAACCGCGGTCCGTCCTAGGCTAGCGCAGGCAAGGCAGGCACCTTACCTCCAGCACCACCGCCCGGACACAGTTACAAACTTAATCTTTTTATAGCGCACTTAAAAAAATTCAAGTGAGGGGCCAGAGAAATAGCATAGAGCTAGGGCGTTTGCCTTGCATGCAGAAGGATGGTGGTTCAAATCCCGGCATCCCATATCCCTGAGCGTGCCAGGAGCAATTTCTGAGCATAGAGTCAGGAATAACCCCTAAGTGCTGCAGGTGTGACCCCCCCAAAAAAAAAACAGAAAATAATTCAAGTGAGAAGCCAGAGGAATAGTACAAGAGATGTGTTTATACTAAATGCAGTCAACACTGGTTGTATCACTGTAACAGCGATTGGTACCCTGAACTCTGCCAGGAGTGAGCCCTGAGCACAGATCAAAAATAAGCACTGAGCACATCCAAAAATAAATTAGATAATAAGTAGATAGATAGATAGAGATAGATAGATAGATAGATAGATAGATAGATAGATAGATAGATAGATAGATAGATAGATAGATAGATGATAGATAGATAGATAGATGATAGATAGATGATAGATAGATAGATAGATAGATAGATAGATAGATAGATAGATAGATAGATAGATAGATAGATAGATAGATAGAAGTATGTGTGTGTGCTTCAGTGTGGTGTCCCCATCAGTAATCTATGTTTATAACAGTTTGTCTCAGTCAGCCCTGGAAGTCCAGGCTCCTTCTAAATTTTACTGTTCAAGTTATAGACAAGGTCACATACTCTAGTTCCAGACTAATGTACATCTTTTCTGATTTGTTTTCTGTCATATCCAGCTCTCTAGATGTACACATGTACATCTGTTTTTGTTTTGATGTCTGCCATATCCATATCTAGTACACAGTATCTGCAAAATCTACTGCTGCCTCTGGCCTTCATCGGGACCATATGTGGTGACTCGGACCAAACCCAGGTTAGCCATATGCAAGCAAAGTGTCTAAGGATTTACTGGGATATGGTTAGTGCTAGTTGATCCTTCTGCACTAATAGTTAGGCTCACCGAGGTGAGTGAATTTCTATGTAACTACCCATCAGATTTCCTGTGTTACTACTGGGATCACACTACAAGATATTGATGTGTCCAGGGTTCATTAGATCTAAAACAAAATAGGTAGCTTGGAAGTTTGATAGGGTTAAGTATCACAAGCCATTGTTTTCTTCTAAACAATGGTGGCAGGACAGGACCATTTTTATATCAGGATGATGGCGGTGGTGGGCAGAAGTTGTTGGGATTTCCAAAAGTGGGGTGGTACAGGAAGCCTTACTCCTCTGCATATCAGAAAGAAATATCCAGAAGTTTAATCCCTATAGACCAGGTACAATTTTAAAGGTCCTATGAATTTTCACATACCCAACAGGATTCACCCAGGACTATCTGTATAGATGCACAGTCACTTTGCAGCATAAAAATATATTGAAGCATTATAGGTAAAATTTACTCAAGATAAATGACTGATTTTTACATGTACATTCAAGAAAGAAAAATGTATCTCTTATGCAGCCCATAATTGTGGGACTTATGCTAATGGAAATCTTTGTAACATTTTATTCATAAGGGTCATTTATAAATGATGTATGAATGTCCATAAATGTCTTTCTTATTTGCTATTAATAGTTAGGAATGCTATTATTTTTACATAAGCCAAGTGTGATGTCTTTCAAATGGTAGCAACAATAGGTATAATCTGCTGGAATGAGTCTACAGACAAAATAAGCATATTTTTGCTTGGTTATTAACTACAATAAAGTATTTCCACAAGGGTTATTTAAGGTTTTATTTAGATTTCATCTTTAATTTGGAAGAACCTCAGGGTGCTATTTTCAATGAAATGTATCAATCATAACACTTGGAACCCAATTATTACACTTCAGCTAAATTACTTACTGTGTCTTACCATTTAAAGCACACTTCAAACCCACAAGTGAGTTGTCATAAAAGATGTCTTTTTTTTTAGCTTCCTTTTTTAAACTAATAATTTGCTTTAATCAAATTTGTTTAAATGGAAGGCAACATGGCTGGCACACTGACATTACACAGCTCAGTGAGGGGACCATAAAATCAACAGCTACTGATCTTTTAATCTGTCCTTTGCATTTGCCTGCAGTAGAGTCAAATGTGCTCTGGGCCTTCTTGCATGCCTGCAAGGTGGAAGTCTCAGAGCAGAAGTGGAAAGATCTTGAATGATCTTGTTGGAATTTGATATATTATAGTAAGTGGCCTATTGATATAATTTGGTGAAAAAAATGTTTCAAATGTAGAAGAAAAGATAAATGCTCTCCTGGGTGATTTATTTAAACATATGGTGGGATGAATCTTATGCAGTCATTCAGAGACAGTATGGTCCACATTCATTTTGCTTATTTATATGGATTCAAATGGTGGAAAGGCAGGCTTAGGAGAGCCAGGAACTGTCATCCCCCCCC
>PVKC010043070.1:0-11840 GCA_004027635.1 Crocidura indochinensis | reverse complement strand
CGGGAGCCGAGCTGGCAGCTACCCCCGGAGCTCTTGGCTGCATTCCTGGCACCGGGTCAGGTGTGCTGCTGGCATGGCGCACCGACTCGGCTCGGCTTGGCTCGGCTCGGGAAGCTTGCAAGATCCATCATCGTCTGCGTGGCCACCCCGCAGAGACGCTGTCAGGCTTTGGGGTACCCCCTACCCGACCCCTCCCTTTAGCAGTTTCATGAGAGTGGGGGGGGTGCTCGCTGGTCATATGCCACTTCTTGCATGACTCGGTGGCAGGCCCAGGAAATCACGGGCGCGCTCGGCTCAGTCCTGGACGCGCTCCCTGCTGGAGCCCTGATTCTCGATGTCTATCTATCGGTCGCCGCCGCAGCGAGGTGGCTCCGCAGTTTTCCCAAAGGACGCGTAGGCGGAGCTCAGGACACTTGGAGGGCGCTGGGGTGGTGGTGGAGGGTGGGCGTCAGGGTGCATCCTACGTGTCTCCTAATGCGCCTCTGCTAACCTGGATCTCCTTTCTGGAAGCTCAGCCAGGAAGGCGGAATTCCTCCCTGTACCCCCCAGGGGACCAGTGGCTCGGTGTCTGCGTGTCCAAAGGTGGAAAAGCAAACCGCTAAGTCAGCCTGGAAGCATTCAGGCTTTTACTTAGTGACTCGCCCCTTTCCCTGTGGCACTTCAAAACTCATCATTGCTGCCCAATGATTTTAACCTGAGGGCGTGGGGGGGGGACCCCTCTACTGCAACTAGATCACGCTTCTGGCCAGAAACCTGCTACTTATAACAGCGAGGACTGGCCTGTTCAGAGTTTAGAAACATCTGTTTAAAAACAGGGTTGAAGAAACAAAGGCATGCATATGCTTGTGACTCCATTGCTAAAATATCCCCCAGCTTTTCCTCCCACCCTCACTCAGGGCTCATCATTTGGCGGGTCTTGCTAAAAGAGCAAACCTGAGCTTTTAGGCAGTGTGGGTTTATTCCACACGTGGTTGGAATGTCACGGATCGGGACAGGTGCTCTGTTTGCGAGCCAGACCTGCTCACTGGACATAAGGCAGATGTGTGTAGGCGCTAATTTAGCTCCGTTGGAGGTTCTTTCTTTTTTTTTCTCCCCAAATTCTCAGAAAATATTTTGGGTTTTGCTTGTGATGATGGAATATCTGAGAGCAGAAAGAACCAGTTCAGAGTTCTTGCAGCTGCCAAGCCCTTTTTGTGCAGAGTTCTTTCATGGTGGTTCATTATCTTTGGGACAGGAAGACACACATATCTTAAGTATGAACTAGAGTGAATTTTGTAGCATTCTAGTTCCTACTGGGCCAGAGTTTGCAGGGTCCCCTCCAGAACAGAGGGCCAGTCTGCTTTTAATAGGTGGGATTGGAGGGGGGTGCATTTCAGGCTAAATATTATGTTTCAGAACAGCGTTTCTCAACCTTTCTCTCTCCCCAACTCATATGCCTCCCTTTTGACCTGTTTCCTTCCTATAACCCACCATCTAACACTAAGCCCCCCCAGATATCCCTTGCATCTTCCAATGCAATTTTCACTTGAGGCTCCTTGGAGCATCCTAGCAACCCACTGAAGCCTTGTAGTTGCAGGTTGAGAAATGTTACTCTCCAGAGGGCCAGTTTTTGTCCTTATCCCACAGGTATGAGGAAAAAGAAGAGGTTCTTGTAGAAACTAGGACCCCACTGTGGTGGACAGATAGTTTGGCCTTCCTGTGCCATTTTTGAGAAGGAGGCAATGGGGCGTGTGTGGCTTTGGGACAGAGCAGGGCTCTGGCACTGGACTCTGCTGTGCATTATTAATGGAGCCTATCTCCTTTCAAGTGTGGGGTTTGGTTTCACGGAAAGGAGAGTTCCACCCCTCCCAAGCTGTAGCAGACGTCTTTGCTCCTGAGAAAGGCTCCCCAGTCTCTTCTCTTTATTCCTACCACCCCACTTTTTCTGGACATCCCTTCTAACGTATAAATGCCACCTCTTGCCAACTCAGGAATTCAGAAACTTAGAAAGATGTTTCTGGGTGCAGTTAGAACAGGAGCAAGATTCGGGTCCTTGAGGCAGCCACTGTGCAGGCTGAAGCCAGGAGAGGAGGGGGAGCTCTCAGGAGCCCATCAATGGCCTCTCCTTCAGGGGCCTATTGTCCTGGGCAGTATCCTCATTGTTTGGGCCTTTGTTTCCCACTTTTGTTCCAGGGCCTATTGAATTTCCCCGCAGGTTCCCCCTCACCCCCCACACACCCTCCTTTTGAAGAGTTAGAACTTTCACCCTTTGAGGAAAATGTGTCCTTGGGTGCCTCAGGTTCACCCACACACATTCCCTCTGGGCTGTCCCTCAGGCCTGGGCCTGCCCCTTCTTCACCCGGCCAGGAGCTCGCCAGTCTGTGAGGAATTTCACACCGGCGCCCTGACTTTTGGAGGAAGCAAGTCCTGTGCAGGAAATGGTGGCCTGGGAACCAGGCTCTCCTGCCCTGCAACACCCCCCAAAGAAGAAAGCACTCCCAGAGGTCACAGGCTGTATCAGGGACACTTGCAGAACCTTTTTTTTTTCCCCCAAAAGTGATGCTGGCTTGTTTTCATGGACAACTTTTGGTAGCAAACAGATATTAGTGCCAGCACCTATAAAACAAGGATACTAGTAAGAGCTCAGCCACTGCACAGGAATGATGTGATGAGGAGAAGGAATGATGAAAAGAATCTTTAAAAGCTTACAACACTATTCAGTACTTTGGAAGCAGTATATAAGAAACATTACTGTTATTACCTTGAATAACTCTCTCTTTGTGATAGAATTCAAAGTCATCTGCTTTATCACTGAGCCACATCACCAACCTGGTCATTATTCCCCCCCCCCATATCTATCACGAAATATTATTTCAAAGCAGTTTTGGGGAGGTTTGTTTGTGGACCAGGGATTTAGGCTAAAGGTTTCTGGCTTTGTGCTCAGGGATCACACCTGGTGGTGCTCAAGGGATCGAACCCCAAAGGGCCAGTTGTAAGGCAAGAACTCTACCCTTGTCTGATCTCTTGAGTTCTTCCATGAAAATCTTTTAATGACTGTTGTCATTATTTCTAGAACCATTACCCTTATCCCTCCTATTATTGCTAATACTACTGTCATCACTATTGTTGTTCCTATTGTGACTAACAACTGAAGCTGCTTTGGAAAAACTCTTCAGAACCTTATTAAGTTTCTGAAGGGTTAAAAAATACCATATGGTTACTTATTGACCTAATTTTGTTATCTGACCTTTTAACCCCAAATCCTCTGGACCTGAAGTAAATTAGGTGCAATGTGTGATTCTAATTTGCTTGAAAGGGGAAAATCCTGGAATGCCTCATCCTCTATTAAGAGGAGGACATTGGGGGCCCGGGAGAAAGCATGGAGGTAAGGCGTTTGCCTTTCATGAAAAAAGTCATCAGTTTGAATCCCGGTGCCCCATATGGTCCCCCGTACCTGCCAGGAGCGATTTCTGACCATGGAGCCAGGAGTAACCCCTGAACACTGCCGGGTGTGACCCAAAAAAACCAAAAAAAAAAAAAAAAGACGAGGACATTGATTCTTCAATATTAGGTTGAATACTTCATATTGACATGTAGTATTTGTTACCAAATTCCAGGCAGAATATGTGATGCAGCTCCTGTATAGGATGCCATGTTAAATCACTTCACAGAGAGTGACTATCTGCATTTTCATTTAGAAAGCAGCACTTTGTTCATGAATGTGGTATCAACTTCTGCTAAGAAAAAAAAAGAATAATTTCCCTGTTTATTTTCCTTTATTCTGCTCCCACCCCCATTTCCACATTTCCTTCAGCCCCCCTGATGATATTTATTGCATTATAAAATTTGGAGCAGACAGTGGATTCTAATTTTCTTGATCCTCTCCTCTTTGCCTCTGCCCACAACAATATTTATCTGTACTAAGCCATTTGCCTGGTCAGTGCCAAACACTTTCTCAGGAGAAGCAAATGTCCCTTTAACTTGGTTTCAGTTGTGATTTGGATCAGGTTCCCAGGCCTCTCCGGAAGGGTTAGAAATTTCAACCCAACTCCTTCTTGTCTAACTCCAGCAGTTTCTGGAC
This sequence comes from Crocidura indochinensis, assembly GCA_004027635.1. Lineage (NCBI taxonomy): Eukaryota > Metazoa > Chordata > Mammalia > Eulipotyphla > Soricidae > Crocidura > Crocidura indochinensis. The sequence goes on along the minus strand of PVKC010043070.1, from coordinate 7,780 downwards.
TCCTTTAACTTTAATCATTGCAAGCCTGTGGGACTTGATGATGAACATAATCTTATTTGTGACCTAATCCACAGTTTCCAGAAGGGAACTCTGCTGGAAGGAATCAGTTAGTTCATGGTTTTGGAACCTTTCCTCTGCTTACATCTAATTCCTTCCTTGATTCAACTGAGACCTGATTTAAAAAAAAAAAGCTCAGGATACCCTAAATTTCCAATTTAGTAAGAGAAGTTGTGTTTTGGGGGGAAGGGAGAGTTTATGAGTGAGACTTTGAAAAAAATCTAGCACTTAGTGGCCAGAAACATGACACGCACAATGATGTTTCTGAAGATCATTATCCTCCCTAACTTTCAGAGTCATTCTAAATTCTCAGTCTCTGTAGAGAGTTGATGTTTCTTCTTGCTCTTTTCCACTACAGCAAAGACTTAACTTTGCATATGCTGCTCTGGCACTGCGTGGTGTGTGCCAAGGAAGTGGAAGAAAACCTCTTCTGGCTGGATCAGGAAAGGAGAAGTCTGAATAGCTATGTAAATCACAGCAGGCAGCTCTTTCCCACAAGGACATTGAAATGGTCAGGCTTGTTTGTATACAGGCTGCTATGACACAGGCCTATCACGTGGTAGGAGAACAGTGAGGTCCCACAGATTTGAGGAGAGGGGAAGTGGAATGGGAGGTGGACCTGGCACAACTTGCCTCAGCATCTCCCGGGAAACCAAGTTTGCCTCTAGCAAGCGCCCAACAAGCAGACCCTGCTCTGACCACCTAGAAGGGGAAGGATGGGGCTTGCCTTGCCAGCAGCTGCCTCTCTTGGCTCCCAGCTCTCCGCTGAGGGATGACAATGGAGCCTGAAGCTGCCATCTGGCTGTACTTCTGTGGGTGACAGTCAGTGCTGGGTGGGATGAGGCATCTCTTGCAAATGGTTGTGGCAGTGTCTCCTGTTGCTGTGGACCCTTCTGAGGCTTAAAACTGCCTTAGTTTGAGGTGACACAATGCTGCTGTTGGTAATGAGGCTTATGCTCATGATTAGTGTCTTCCAAAGTGGGGGCCCAAGAGGGCTCTTTCTGTTTTTTCATTAAAAGAAAGTAGATTTCCAGGAGGGTAGGTTAGGGTGGGGAGAACTGCTGAGTGATTTATTTTTTTTTGAAAAGGTCAAGTAAATTTGGGAAACTGCTCAATCTCATTCATTGAACCTGAATTCTCTTTCAGGCACAGGGCTACAAAGTCCATGCAGTCTTCTTTTTATTTTCTTCTTAATTTGAAAAAATGGATAGGGGAGCATGCCCAGTATGGCTCACGGGACCAAATGCAGTGCTGGGTGGGAGTAGAATGAGTTGGGTATGTGCAAGGCAAACACCCTGATTTCTCTATTATTCCTCCAGTCCCAATGCATTATTTATCTCTTAAAATTGCATTATTATCCATATATAAAGATGAAAAAAAGGCACTGAGTGATTAAATATTACAAATAAGAAGCAGCACTAGAACTCAATTTTTTGATTTGTTTTCTTATTTGGGGCCACCCTTAGTTGTGGTCTTTCTCCTGGCTGTGTGCTCAGTAATCATTCCTCGTGGAGTTTAGGGAACCAAATGGGAATGATGGGAATTTGAACTGGGGTGAGCTGCTTGCAAGGCAAGGATTTACCTCCTGTATGACTTCTCTGCCCCTGAAACATCATTTATTTTTTCTATTTGTTTTTGGGCCACAAGTGGCAGTGCTCAGGGGCTACTCCTGGCTCTGCACTCAAATCACTTCTGGAAGGCTCAGGAGACAATATGGGACGCTAGGGATTGAAGCAGGGTCTGTGCTGATCTGCAGCATGCAAGGCAAACACCCTACCACTGTGCTATTGATCCGGCCCCAGTAAGCATCATTTCTTAACTTTGAAAAAATAAATGTTTACTTGGACCAAGACTGCTTAAGTTATCTGGTTCCTACATTACTTTCCACATTTAAGATCATATGTACAAATTCCTATAAAAACTGAACTTTCTCTCTTGCTTGGTCTCACTTTCTCTCTCTCTCTCTCTTGCTCTCTCTTTATATCTTTTTATTTTTGGGGGAGTCACACCTGGCAGCGCTCAAGGGTTACTCTTGGCTCTACGTTCAGAATTCTCCCTGGCAGATATGGGGAGCCATATGGGATGCTGGGATTCGAACCACTGTCCTTCTGCTTGGAAGGCAGCTGCCTTACCTCCAGGCTATCTCTCCGGCCCCTCTTTATTTTATTTTATTTTTTTACTTTTAGACTATGCCTAGTCGTGCTCAGGAGTTAAGTCGCACAACACGTGAAGATCACTCTTGCAGTACTTGGAGAATTGTGGAATTAGTAGGACTGTGGGACTGATCTGATCCCATCCTACCCAATCCATACCTTATTACTCATTGGTTGGAAATATCTTTCGATGTAGCACCTTGAATTGGTGTTTAGACCACCTGATCCCACCTCCAGGCGTGGTCTCTTGCTTCACAACAAATACTAAGATTCTGAGGGAAAAGCTGTCTTGCATTTTCCGGACTTACACAGATTTTGCTGCTTCTTAGCAGCAAAGGGCAAACGTGTGGTAACTCCTGAAATTTGTTTCCCATCTTGTGCGCGCATGAAAAAAGTGTGTGTGTGTGTGTGTGTGTGTGTGTGTGTGTGTGTTATTTCCTAGATCAACATTTGCTTCCAGACCCACGTTTCTCCATTGTTTTGGCTTTAGAACCTGAAGATTTAATTCTATAGGGAATCATGTAGTACTGGGAATCAAACCCATGCCTCCTGCATGCAAAGCGTGAGTTCGGCCCATTGAATGGTCTCCTGGCGCAGGCCTGAACTTTTGGTTCCCATGACTATGCAGACAGCCCCTCTTAATACTCCCCTCTCTTCTCCATTGGGAAAGGATGTGGAAACTGGTTTCCTAAATCAGTGTTTTCCAACCACTATGCCGCGGCACACTAGTGTGTTGTGAGATATGGTGTGCAGTGGGAAAAATTCCTATTTCATCCATTGTGGCTTTGGCTCACACATAGACCAAATAGGCCCAGGTTTCACATTGAGTAAGTGAACAGAAATATGAACAATTATAAGTTAAATTTTTTTAACATATTGTTTTTGGTTTTTGGGTCACACCTGGCAATACTCAGGGGTTACTCCTGGTTCTATGCTCAGAAATCGCCCCTGGCAGGCACGGGGGACCATATGAGATGCTGGAATTTGCACCACCGTCTTTCTACATGAAAGGCAAACGTCTTACCTCCATGCTATCTCTCTTGTCCCTTTCTAACATTTTCTAATGGTGGTGCGCTTCAAGATATATTTTTCATGAAAAAAGTGTGCCTTTGCACAAAAAAAAGGGTTGAAAAGCACGGCCCTAAACCATTTCCCAGAGCTTATCTCTTTGGGCCATGAAACTGGGAGCTTTTCTTGCTTGGACCACCATGATTACATTGGTAAGGGGTGGAAAATCAAGAAGAAACTGTTACCCAGAACCTCAATGAACCTCAACAGTCAAGTGTCAGGCTCCTCACCTTCACAGTTGCCTTCCAACCTGTTGCTGAGAAACAAAGCATTGCATGTAGTTCAGGGTTGGTCCCATCACATTTGTTTCCTATTGTATCCTGTCAAGGGCCTGTCACTCCATTGAGGTTTTATCAGGGCTCTTAGCCAGTAGGCGAGTAATTAGGTTTTAATTGTTTTTGTGAACTTGCTGATTCATTGTTGTTTGATTTCTTATGAAGACAGATGCTCTGGAATATTTTCTTTTATGACATTGGGTGGCATTTTCTTTGCAGTGTCTGCTCCCTGGTGGGGAGGAATAAACAAGGACCCTATGTGGTGAGCATTTTCTAAGGGACAAGATGTATTCACTCATACTTCACTTCTTTAGAGAGTTTGGGTTGGACCAAGAGATGACTCAGAGTGTTATTATGCATGGTTTACATGTGGGAGCTCTGATTTTGGATACCCCTGGCACCTCATGGTCCTTCAGGGAGTAGCACTCCACTTCTAGTATTGTCAGTATCCCCCCCCCTCCCCCAGAAAATAAATAAAAACGAAAGTTTTGATGAAAACCCAATTATTTGGAGTTGTTTTATTTTCCAAATAGGGATTTAGAGGGCTCTCTCCTCAGTGCAATGTGGGAATATTCATCCCAGCCTTGACCAAAGCTCTTCATCTAGACCTGAGCCACCTCCAACTGGAACAGGTCTATCCCTGGGAACAATTTGTGATTGAGTTCTCCCAAAGGCATAATATTCCAGGAGAGGGGTCACCCTCTTCTGCAGGGTTCCAGTCTCATTTTGAGGGGCTGTGGTGCCTGAACTAGATGGCTCTGCATGCTCCCCAGCATCCTGGCTAGTAGTAAGTAACCCCAAGCTTCCTGTATTTCACTGTGACCCTAAGACTTTGTCTTTTATTATCACAGTTGAGGACTGACTGACTAAGCACTGTTGGGACATGACACTTTACTACTTTGGTTGGAAATAGGTTTTCTTTGAAAGTCCCATTCATTGTTATGTGAGTTAGAGAAATGTGTGAATAATTGTATAATATGACTCCAGATCAGTTCCTAAGGCTGGGGTTTACATTTGAAGCCAAAGGCAGTTATCCCACAGAAGCTTTGGGCAGGTGGAATGGGAGGGCTAAAGGATACCTTCCATGAAATTTATGTAAGGAAAAGAAAGGATCCTAGAAATATGTGTGTATATGTGTGTGCTTGTGTACACGATTTAGAAATATAAAATTAGCCTACACTAGAGGATGCAAGAAATAATGAACCCTTACAAATGGCAGAATACTGAAGATGTGCTTTCTGGATGTGAGAAGATACTGTATCTCCATGAGTAAGAATGATGTCATGGAATTCAGTTGTGTCGTGGTCCATGTGGTAAAATTCCACATTTATTGTGTGGAAAACCACCCTCCTGGAAAATTGTCCTCTCTTGCAGCCGTCCTGGTGGCATGGCCAGGAAACTGCAGGTGGGAATCATCTTTAGTGTAAAGCTTGAAAGATTCCTTTGCCAGGTGCCTAAGGAATCCCTGAACTGACTGGCACCTTTTCCTAAGAAGTTTGTGCTATCAGAAATGTTAACGTTCATGCTGTGCTGGGACCTTCAGAGTGATCTATAGGCTAGGCCTGGAATGTCTTCATGTTCACAGGTCTACTGAGTTCTGCCTGGGGAGGTTACTTCACTGCTGGTATGGTGACATGCAGCTTGGCATTCTGGTAAATATTACAAGTTAGGAACTCACCCAGCATTTCCTCTTAGAGTAGTCCTTTTGGGTGGCCTTGCTAGAATAGATCTACACTTGTATTTTGTTTTCGTTTGCTTGTTTAATTTTTGGACTCCACCTGTTTGTATTTAGCATTTACTTTTGACTCTGTGCTTAGGGATCACTCCTGGTCTGGCTACTATACACATGGTATGTGCCTACCCCTTATGCTATCTCTCCTACCCCTTGTTTTTCTTTTATTTTAAAAATAAAGGTCAATACCAAGCAGAAGGGCTTGTGCTACTAAACTTTCTATGATATAATGCCATCATAAAAAACCCTCTGTTTTTGCTGGTCTTGTTTATTTATTTATTTATTTATTTATTTATTTATTTGGTTTTTGAGCCACACCCAGAAGTGCTCAAAGGTTACTCCTGGCTCTGTACTCAGAAATCGCTCCTGACAGGCTTGGGGGACCATATGGGATGCTGAGGAACAAACCCAGGTTGACCGTGTGCAAGTCAAATGCTCTACTTGCTGTGCTATTGCTCTAGCTTCTTATTTATTTATATATTTATTAATTAAACAAGTAGGTGTTTTGAAATTATGTTCATGAGAAACAATTATTAATAATATTTAAATCAAAAATTAAAAAATTTAAAATATTAAAAATAATAAAATGAAAACAAATAAGAAAGCTTAAACAACAAATTCATCATTACAAACTGGGATTAGTACTATGAAGACAGAATCTGAAATTTAACAGATAAGAACTAAAAATTATAATTAAGCTAAGATAACCTGAGGATCCAAAACAGAAAAATTAGGCATTTACTGAGATTTTTGAGATATTTGGGTTTGACTTTATACCTTTATGTAACCCATTATTTTTGTTTGGGTGTTTGGATGTGATCAGGTTTTGAAAAAGGGTCAGTTGAAGCATCATGCAAGTTCTCTGGGTGTGCAGAAGGTGCATGGATGGTAGTGATGGTGGGAGGGTAGGAAGTTGTATGAGAAATTGTAGAATTTTCTTTTCATCTGTTAAGATGAAGGATAAGAGATGATACAGATACAAGATATCAAGAAATCAAGGGAGCCGGGCCGGGCGGTGGCGCTGGAGATAAGGTGCCAGCACTAACCTAGGACGGACCGCGGTTCAATCCCCCGGTTCCCCATATGGTCTCCTGTGCCTGCCAGGAGCGACTTCTGAGCGAATAGCCAGGAGTAACCCCTGAGCATCACCGGGTGTGGCCCAAAAACCAAAAAAAAAAAAAAAAAAAAGAAATCAAGAACTTTTATTTTGTTGTTTAAATTATTTTCTGTGAGAAATGTCTGAGAGGACTCTAGGATGTGTGTTGAACCTTGATTCTGGATCTCAAGATCTTCCTTATGGACCAATGACTGTTAGATTTTCCTCAGCACATCACTTTTTCAGGCAGTAGGTGGAGTAATGGAAAATGAGGAGTGCCTTCTTTCCTTGTATGACATCATCTAGAAACTTCCCTCTGACATTATTGCCCAGAATTGTAGTATTATGACCTTTAAGAAAGGCTGGAGAAGTCTTCTTGTTTTCTAGATTGCCAGTGCTCCCAGGGACTAGTTTAGGTTATGCTTTTCAGGAGAAAGGGGATAATGATGGTTGAGATAGGGGCTCCTGAAATGAAACCTTCTCCCCTTTCAGGGAGGGACAAATCTTTTGAAGACAGAGTTTAACCATGACTGTCTCAGAAGCAGATTCCCACGTTTTCCTAGGCTTGGTAATGTACCTGCTCTTCGTTCAGCTGACATTTACTATTTTCCTCTACTAGAAATGTGCTCCTGTTTCACTATAAAAGGTATGGGCTCAGGTGGAATCTGTCATTTTTGTAAAATCCAAGAACTGTTATGATGAATGCTCGACTCTAGGTCATTGCCATATTCTTCCTTGCTCATACCCTCTGCTCCTCTAGGCCAAATAATCACCCCTCAGGTTCTGAAGAGATTCCCCAGTGAGCCAGTGTACTCTCCAATAGCTGCCTTGAAAGAGTCTCTTGGAAGGTGACCCAATACTGGTTGGCATCAGAGGAAGGAATGATGGACAATGCCTTTTTTTTTTTTTAATTTTTGGGTTTTGGGCCACACCCGACCGTGCTCAGGGGTTACCCCTGGCTGTCTGCTCAGAAATAGCTCCTGGCAGGCACGAGGACCATATGGGACACTGGGATTCGAACCAACCACCTTTGGTCCTGGATCAGCTGCTTGCAAGGCAAATGCCGCTGTGCTATCTCTCTGGGCTGGACAATGCCTTTTTATACCTTGTTGGACTGATACAGGTTTCAGTGTTTGAAGTTCTGGCCTGCAGAATTGGAGAACAAGTATTTCCTTCGTTCCTTTGTTCCTTCCTCCCTTCCTTCCTCCCTCCCTTCCTTCCTTCCTTCCTTCCTTCCTTCCTTCCTTCCTTCCTTCCTTCCTTCCTTCCTTCTTTCCTTCCTTCCTTCCTTCTTTCCTTCCTTCCTTCCTTTTTGGAAGGGGGAGATAAAAGAGAGGTTTCACATGCTTTACCTCTTAGATCTATTTTCATCTGTGCTCAGACCATGTGGTGCCAGACA
>PVKC010043069.1:0-11844 GCA_004027635.1 Crocidura indochinensis | reverse complement strand
AGGAAGGAAGGAAGGAAGGAAGGAAGGAAGGAAGGAAGGAAGGAAGGAAGGAAGGAAAGCAAAGGAATGAAGAAAGCAGAAGATTCTATTTTCTATTTTGGGAGGCCACTTAGAGGCGATGAGTTGGAGAGGGCCTGGTAGAGGGAGAATGGAGTATTGGGATTCTGAGTGCATGGAACCATATTATTAGCAGTATTTAAATCATGGTGCCTCAAATTAAAACAAACTTAAGGGGCCGGAGAGATAGCATGGAGGTAAGGCATTTGCCTTGCATGCAGAAGGACCATGGTTCGAATTCCAGCATCCCATATGGTCCCGGGGGCGATTCTGAGTATAGAGCCAGGAGTAGCCCCTGAGCGCTGCCCACTGGGTCTGATCCCAAAACCAACCAACAAACAAAAATAATAAACTTACAGTCCAATAAAACCTTACCTCCTGGCATCACTGGAATGTCCTCTGAACAATCTAATTTGTTTTAGCATGTCTGTACTTTGGAAATCATTTATAGAAAAATGTTATCCAACTCAGGGCCACAAAATTTTTCCTCCTAAATTTTCTTTTAGAATCACAAGTTTCAGGGGTTTTATTTTGTTTGTTTTTAGACCATACCCAACAATGCTCCGGGGTTACTCCTGGCTCTGCACTCAGGAATCACTTTCTGGCAATGCTTGAGAGGGACCATATGGAATGCTGGGGATCAAACCTGGGTCAGCTGTGTGCAAGGCGAGCAACTTCCCTGCTGTGCTGATCACTTCAGTCCTGTATTAGGTTTTATAATTCAGTCTATCATCTATTTCCAGTTGTTTTTATGCATGGTGTGAGGGAAGGGGTTACGCTTAATTTATTATTCTCTGTGTCCAGGATGTGTATTGGTTAAAAAGACTTTTTCTCATCGGCTCAGATTCTGCCTCAGGAATGTGGGTTCATTCTCAGTTGTTTCAGGAGGAGGAATCAGCTCTAATGATCTGGCTCTGAAAGTAAACTTGCCGGCTCCCAATCAGCTCCCAACAATTATCAATGAGTGTTTAGTTAGTGTTTAGTGATGGCTTTCCTGGGGCTCAGCATTTAGGGGTTTTCCAATTCTCATTAAGTGTAAACAGCACCACAATGGCTATTCTAGGCAGACAGCTTTATTTATGCTTTGGAAATTATTTTATGGTACATTTGTGTGCTTTTACTTCTGCTCCAAATGAGTGGGGAAAGGCTGAGCCTATGCTCCCCAGATGTCACGCCTTGATTCCTCAAGCGGAAGTGCTGGGCTGCTTCCATCTCAGTGCTCAGGGAGTGCTCCAGGGTGTTGCTTTGGGAACTGGATGGTGCTGGGCCTCCTGCACAGTAAGCCTATGCTTCAGCCTTCTGGTCTCTCTCCCTGTGCATCATGCATTGCTGGAGAATTAGTTCTGCTTCCAACCAACCCAGCTACTGGGCTGGGACTGTCTGGGTGCTTCTCTGGCTTGAGCCCTCTCTGAAAAGTGCTGTTTCAGCAACGGACTGGCAACCCCAGGTGGGGTGGGATGGGGCATGATCTCTTATTGCTTAGATCCTTTCCTGTATGTGGGGTCTATGTTGGCTTCAGTTACACGGTACTCCCTAGGTTCTGCTTGTAGGATCATCAAGTCTTGGGGTGAGGAAATAATTTTCTAGCTCTTTTTCCATTGTGTGTGTTTTTTTTCTTTTTTCTTTTTTTGGTTTTGGTTTTTGGTTTTTGGGTTACACCCAGCAGCTCTCAGGAGTTACTCCTGGCTGTATGCTCAGAAATCACTCCTGGCAGGCTCAGGGGACCATATGGGATGCTGGGATTCAAACAACTGATCTTCTGCATGCAAGGCAAATGCCTTACCTCCATGATATCTCTCCGGCCCCAACTACAACCTTTTATTGTTGTTTTATTTTTGTTCATTGTTGTAGAAACCCTAGAAATTATCCCCCAATCCTCTCACTAGATGGTACCTCTCAATGGCCCAGTCTGGGTCAGAAAACCCTATGGGACCTCAGTGTTCAGGGAAGTTTCCTCTTTCTGGTGAACCTCATTACCAAGAGCTCAGCTCAGTTCTTGCTTTCTGGCTGTCTTTCCCAGCAGGCTCCAGGGGAGCAGAGCAGGTCTGGGAGATCCCCCCACCCCTCCTACCCTGAAAAATGGGCCTGGCAGGCAGGTGTGCAGCTTCTCTTTGGAGTCAGCTCACATACTCCTCTGCTTTTTCCCAGACTTTTTCCAAATCGGCATTTAGTCTCACTTCAGGCTCCAGGTACAATCTGCTGGGTGTCTTCTGCGCTCAACCCGTTGTCTTATATTTAAACTCGACAGGAGAGCTGGGCAATGAATTGTTTGCTCCTAATTCACTCACCAAGTGATGTGATAATTGGGTCTGTCTCACTGTACCAGGAACTGCTGTGTTTGACTGGGCTGGAGGTGTGGTGCTGGAGGTGTGGATAGATGTGGGCGGCTTTGCTGATGTGATTCTGCTGGATGGATGAAGGGCAACTGTCAGAGGGATCTATCAGTCATGGCTAAAGTTAGAAAAGGGAAATGGTTATACTCTGATAACGCCACGTGGCTTTATTTCTTGTTTGCAATGGCACATTAAAACAGGAAAATACTATACATACAAATAAGTTTTTATCTAATAGATGGGAACACACAAATCTTGTAGTGCAATGGGACCTTACACCCTGTACATTGATTAACATAAAGACCTGGCACAGACCTCAGAAGAATAGGCATTCTCCATTCACCCCTGATCTAGGGAAGATATCTACAAAACATCCAAAGCTGTCTATAACATCACATGGTGGCAATCCTCTACCAGGGAACACCCTACCGCTGCTCTGACATCGACCTACTCAAAAGAGACTTCTCTTAACACTGAGAAGACTTAACAACAATGACCTGCTTACTGGAGAGGGCTTTCTGTATTGCCCCTTAATTGTGAGGTGAAACTAGAGGATACTCCACACCAGCCTGACTTCAATGTAGGATGTGCAGATTCCAGGATCTTTAATACAGAAGCCTGATGCAACAATAGAGACTGCATGAAAAATAAAACTGTATTGGCACTACAGACAATACTTGGATTGAATAAACTAGTTTGCCTGGAGCCTACAGTTGGTCTTATGCCAGGAAACTTCAGGGGTAGGGTCTCCTTGTATTTAGACCAAGGCTTTTCCTTTCCATGTCCCCCATATTTTAGTGGGCCTATGCAAACAATATTTGCCACTCTAACACCGTTTTTACTGTGCTCTTTTGACTCTTACCCTTAAAAAAAACCTCTTGGGCCTGGAGAGATAGCACAGCGGCGTTTGCCTTGCAAGCAGCCAATGCAGGACCAAAGGTGGTTGGTTCGAATCCCAATGTCCCATATGGTCCCCGTGCCTGCCAGGAGCTATTTCTGAGCAGACAGCCAGGAGTAACCCCTGAGCACCACCGGGTGTGGCCCAAAAAACAAACCAAAACAAAACAAAAAAACTCTTAAACTTTTGGTGTCAATTTAAACTAATATGCATGTGCATGAAAATATAAAAAAAAAAATACTATGCCTTCAATGTTTAAGGAGTCACATAAATTTCATGGCTTTAGATTGCTTTGTGTACGGCTAAGAATTGTTATAATGTACTACAATTTGAATACTTGTGGACAAAGTAATTGTACACGGTTCTGTCTTATTTTTCTTAATGTTCTTTGACTATAAGTTCAATATTTAGGCGTCAGCAAGGAGATTTCTTCTGAGAACTCTGTTTATGGGCAATTGTCCTTCCACTGTAACTTTACCTTGTCCTCTTTGCATCATTGTTCTCATAATTAAAAATAAAAAATTAAAGAAAAAGAAAAGGGAAATGGTTTCCTGGAAAGCTGCACTGTCAGCTCAGGCCACATGTGTGAGGGGCCCAGTGATCTGGCCTCCTTCTAAAATGTTTCCTCTTCTGGGGTGTCCATCTGTCTCTCAGGGCTTCTTCAAGATATTTTCCTGCAAGCCTTGGGGGTTCTGAATGCATTCAAGACCAGAGGTCTTGAGAGTCTCCCCTAAATGGAAAAACAGACAATATTCCCAGACCTTTGGCAGTGGCATCACCCCACCAGCCTATACCATACTCCAGAAATAACAAAATCCACAATACAGTGTCAGGGAGACAAGCCAGGTTCCCCCCACAGGACAGCCTGTATTGTCTTCACTCCCAGCGCTCTGAGCTCTCTCTAGCTCCTCAATTGTAGTCAGCAAGTGACTGGGTGACTGAATGAAGGAAGAGGAATCCCTCAGTGGTTCTCAAGCTGCAGGCACCTCCATAAGCCTTCATAAAAGGAATGCCTGGAGTCTGAATTTATAACTTTTAGTGGGTCTAACCTCATATTTGCAATTTTTGAGGTTTCCAGAGACTTGGAAGCTGCTTTTGAGACCCCACTTTGAGGAGCTTAGAGAGGGATCCCATTGTGGGATTTTTTGTTTGTTTTTTTTGGGGGCCATACCCGTTTAACGCCCAGGGGATACTCCTGGATATGATCTCAGAAATGGCTCCTGGCTTGCGGGGGACCATATGTTGGGGGATCGAACCGCGGTCCATCCTAGGCTAGTGCTTGCAAGGCAGATGCCTTACCTCTAGCGCCACTGCTCCACCCCCCCCCATTGTGTTTTTATAGCATAGGTGGTGACTGGTAGGAGCAAGGATTACAGCATCCCACGAAGGCAAGGCACACAGATCAGCCACAGCTCAGATAGAGGATGTGCAATTGGAAACTCAGACACTTGGGGGTGCAAGTGTGCAGCAGGCACTGGGTGGGGGCCCTTTCCAGTGACTGTGATCAGAAGCTTCTGTGGTGCTTCCAGAACCAGATCCCCACCAGAAGTCCAGATGCAGAGTAATAGGAACTCATAAGTAACCCACCGATGAGGCCTGCACACAGATTCATACATTCATAGATCTATGCATCTTTGGGGATGGGGGGTTTGGGCCACACCCAGTGGCACTCAGGGGTTACTCCTGGCTCTGTGCTTAGAAATTTCTCCTGGAAGGTGTGAGGGAACATATGTGATGCCGGGGAGCTAATATGGATCCATCCTAGGTTGGCCTTGTGCAAGGCAAATAAATGCCCTATTACTATGCTATCACTCTGGCCCTAAATCTATGCATCTTTCTATGAGTGGATCCATCTTTTCCATGGATCCTAAAAATCGATGGATTTTCCAAAGTCACTTCTACATGTGACTACTTTCATTCCTAAGGACACTAATGCAATTGTATTTCTTCCAATGGACTGGACATTTTTATGCTTTTTATTATACATAATGAAAATCCTAGGGGGCCGGGCGGTGGCGCTGGAGATAAGGTGCCTGCGCTAACCTATGACAGACCGCGGTTCGATCCCCCGGTTCCCCATATGGTCCCCCGTGCCTGCCAGGAGCGACTTCTGAGCGAATAGCCAGGAGTAACCCCTGAGCGTCACCGGGTGTGGCCCAAAAAACAAACAAACAAAAAAACAAAACAAAACAAAAAAAGAAAATCCTAAAGCATAATAGGTAGACAGTATTAAAGATGTACTAATTAAAATCTATAATGACTGAAAATCTAAAAAAAAAAATTCAATATTGCTCACGCCAAAAGGAGTTAAAAAGAAGTTTGTTATGAAAAGACCAAGGATGGCTACAATCTCAATGGTCAGTAACAAGCCATACGAATGGCCTGACTGTGGTCTCTGCCTTTGACTTGAGATATACACAGTGTCTATTCGACGAGGTGCTTGCAAATGCATTTTATCCCAACAAAAGAAATTTGCTGCAGGTGTAGCTTTCTTCATTAGTCTATTGGATTGAGTAACTTTAAGGAAATCTTAGCACTTTTCATTACCTCCGAGCAGCTACTCTGCAGGAAGAGCTAAATCTTCCCTTCTGTAAAACACCCACTTTTATCATAGACCTTCATATATTGTCACGGCCTAATCTCTAATTGTAATAAAGCTGACTTCACATCTACTCCCAAGATCTTTTTTGTTTTTGTTTTTGGGTAACACCCTGCAGCGCTCAGGGTCTACTCCTGGCTCTATGCTCAGAAATCGCTCCTGGCAGGCTCAGGGACCATATGGGATGCTGGGATTCAAACCATTGTCCTTCTGTATGCCAGGCAAACACCTTACCTCCATGCTATCTCTCTGGTATTTCTCAAATTCTACTATGGCCTCCTAAGTTATAAATGATTGGGAAGGGTCTGGGTCCATTTTCGGTTGACTGCAAAGGCCAGTATTTTCTACTAGATTCTCTTGCATAGGTGGTGAGTATGCTCACCATCTTTTTTTTATCTTTATTTTTTGAAGTAATATCTTTATTTAGCACCATGATTACAAACATGTTTGTAGTTGAGTTTCAGTTATAAAAAAAGAACATCACCCTACTCTAGTGCAACCTTCCCACCACCAATGCCCCCCCCCCATCACCTACCTCACTCACTGCCTGTATTTGAGATAGGCATTCTATCCCTCTCACTCACTACCATTGTCAGGATAGTTGTGTATATCTCAAGTCAAAGGCAGAGACCACAGTCAGGCCATTCGTATGGCTTGTTACTGACCATGAGATTGTAGCCATCCTTGGTCCTTTCATAACAAACTTTTTTAATTCTTTTTGGTGTGAGCAATGAGTTCTTAGTCTTGGGCTTGTTGGGTCTATTTTGACCACAGGTTCCAATAACTCTCCCATTAGGCCTGAGGGTCGCAGGATGAAACATCCCAAGTAGCGTCCTCCTTGTCCTGTGACAGAAAGGCACAAGCAGTTTGGACTCAGAGTCAAATCTCAGGCCATTTCCAGCCCCTGATGACATCCACTTGGTGCATATCCCTGGCCTCCCCTAGTTTCAGAGTTACTAGTAAAAATCAGAGTAGTCATTGAATTCTTTTTGTGGAGCTGTTGCAGATTCCCAATGAGATAAAGAATTCTAGAAGATTCTGTGCACCAGTGGGAGGCATAAAGCCATCAACTATAACAGTAAGCATCCAGAAACTTCTAACCTTTTGAGGGTAACCTGGCACATTCCAAAAGCAGAAAAGCATCTCAAATACATTTTGACATGCTGCTGAGCCATAACCGACACTAATCATGGAGCTGAGGTTTGCCTCTCCAGACAGAGTGTTTAGAAGTTATTTGTGGAGGCTGGGGATGTGGCTCTGCGGTAGATCACTTGCCTTCCATTTGTGAAGGTTGGCTTCCATCCCTGATATTCAAAAGGAAAGTCATTGAAGAAGAGCACGAGCAATAGTGAGGCACCTAAATTTGTCAGTCTTTGTTCATAAACTGATTTGAAAGATGGGGACAGGATTCCTTAGAGTTCCATCATTTTTCTTGATTCTCCTGGCTCTGTCGATGGGGAAGGGTGAGAGGCACAGCATGTCAAATGAAGATGGAGTTCTCTGGAGAGTGGATCTTTATTTTATTTCACTGAATCCTCCTCTTTAGACATGGGATGAGTTGGAGAGAAAATGGCAAGAAGCTTTTCCAGTCAGCATCTTGGGATTCCCTCTCTCCTCTTCCAGAAAGGGGAGCAGGACGGGAATAAAGGTCGTTTTTGGGGTTCTGTGAGGGCTTTACAGGATAATTCACTCTGAAAAATGTCAGTCAATAGAGTTGGCAGAAGTGTCTTCAGAGCAATTAGTGAGCTGGCCACATTGTTCCTCAAAACTCAGCCTGGCCACAGAGAATATTTTGAGCACTTAATTCAATAACTTTTCTCTCAGTGGCAGTGCAGCTAAGCCATCCTGACGTCATCTGTAGGAGGAGATCCCAATGTTATCTGAATGGAAATGCATTTCAGGCTGAGAAATGCCCACAGCTGTCCCAGCTGAGACCTCGGTTTAGCTATTTCAGCCCACACATCTGTGTACAGAGCCGAGCATACCCATCCAGGTGGAGGCCGGCTGACAAGCAGCAAGGCTATATCGCTCAGGTATGAGCCATTTTTCTCTCTGCAGCCCCTCCGTTTTGGGTGCTGTTGCAAGAATCCGGATGGCTGAGTGGCTGGAGGTGGTTCCCTCTTCACGTTTGCTGAATTTTATAGCTGCTGAAACATCTATCTGTCCGCCAACACAAGATTGGAGACAAATGGTTATTCCACATTCGGGGACTGGCGGGTGATTCTGAATTTATTCTCTGACATGAATTCAGTGATTGTAAATGTCATTGCCTCACACTGTTTTTTAAATATGTTCATGACTTCAGAGTCCATGGGAATTTGAATTTCAAGAGCTCATCATTTCTCTTTCCTGGAAGGAGGGGGAAAAGGAATATAAAGCCACGCAGATAAGGGAGCATCTGCTGAGCTGATTAGTCCCAGACTTCAGTCATCTGCTCCTGACTTGGTTCCCATTTCTGATCACCAGCTCCCCTTCTGTACCCATCCCAGGGAGAGTATGGATTCTCCCACACTACCAACCGGTTTTTAACACCAGGAGAGAATTCCCCACAGCTCTGCTCATTTGGACTCTCTACCTGCAAAAGCAGCAGAGTCCACAGAGAATGCACCCAATTTTCGCGCAGATGCCAGAAAGCATAGTTGTCACCAGTGCTTTTGACCAGTTGGCTGTAGATGGGAGGTTCTGTGAGTTTGGGTTCGGTGAATTCACTAGAAATGCTCATGGTACTCAGAAACAATTTACTTATCAGATCTCCACGTTATTATAAGAATATGTTACTCAGAATCAGAGGAAAGGATGGGAGATGTACACAGGACTGGGTCTGGAGAAAGGGTGTGCAGCTCTTAAATTAATATCTTTATTTAAGCACCATGATTACAAACATGTTCGTAGTCGGGTTTCAATTATAAAAATGAACACTGCCCTTCACTAGTGCAACCTTTCCACCACCAATGCCCACCCCCATCTCCTCTAGTGGTGCTTCTTTCCTCTAATATCCAGGAGCCTCTCTTGAGTCTTACTGATCTCACCTGTCCAATGGGTGTGAGAAGGCAACCTCTTTAGTCCTCAGAGAAGACACACCTGTAGAGGCAGGAGAGAAGAAGAGGATAAAGGAATATGGAAAATGGAGAGGGGGATGGAGAAGGAGAAGAAAAGAGAAATTGACCCAGAAAAAAATAAACCTGACACATATTTCCTCCAAAAGAAACATTTCACCTAGAAATAAGCCCATTCCATTTGCAGCACAGACAGCACACATTCATTGACTGCTTACTAAATGTGGCCCCTTTTGTGTTTTCTCTAAAGAAGAATCAATAATTTCCAACCAGAGTGGATATAAGCCTGGATATATATTGTGGGCTATCCTGAGTGATGTTTTATTTTCAAGCTTAATATATATGCCTTTGGATGTTCTAAATAATTCTATATAGTAGGAGGAAAATGTATTTCATATGCGTTTTAACTTTCTGGAATCTCATGAATACCTGTAAGTCACAGTTAAAAGGTAAAGTACTCTCAATGATCCTAAACAGTAGCACAGAAGGCCCTGTAAATCCTTATACACTGACTTTAATAACACCATGGAGAGATGTAACAACCATTTTAAGTTGATCCCTGTTAATCTAAGTTTTGATAATTCCCAAACAAAATGAAGAAAATGTGTCCCTGCATGGAGGCAGGCTATGGTGATGGGTGTGAAATTGAGGACACTGGTGAAGGGAAGCTAACAGTGGTGGTAGAATTGGTGTTTGAACATTTAATGCCTGAAATCTATGCCTGGACCCCAAATTGCCCGCGTACCTCGTTCCAACCCCACCCGGGGCTGCCTGCACCTCATGACAAGTTTGAAACTCCCTGCCCTGTGTCACCAGATCCCAAACCACGTAAGCACCTCACTCCAATCCCTACCCATGGCTGCCTGCATCTTGGGACAGGGTTGGAACTCCCCGCCCAGTGGCGCAGGACCCCAAATTGCGCAAAGTAAGCATTCACACAAAGATACTCTAGCTTATACCATAGAGGTCTAGTTAGCTCATACCTAACACCCAAATTCCTCAGATAACCCATGGCCCATAGAACAGGATAGCAAAAACACTGAAGCAACTTGTAATATCCCTATCATACTTATACAAGCCACCTGGCTAAGGAAACATGAATATACTTTCAAGCACCTCTAATACAACCAGTACAGCAGACCACTTTAATAAACAACCAGAAAACTCAACATTCAAAACCACCAGATGCAAAGAAATATGGGTAAACTAAGGAAGACACTAGCAGCTGGGGAAATGGAGAGAAATTCTATCAAGTTTCCAACTCACCAAAATGCATGAGCCCAATAGGTGAGAACCTAAAAGTGTCAATGAATGTTCTAGCAATTGAAATCAAGGAATCACTAGTCTGTGAGATTAAGAAATCTATAGATGAAATATATGCCTGAAAAATATGGTAGCTCACAGTGCTATAATATTCTTTTAAAGTTAAGATACAGGGGCCAGTAAGATAGTATAGGGGTTAAGGCACTTATCTTACATGTAGCCAAGAGGGATTCCATCCCAGGCACCAAATACATATGAAACTTCAAACTCTACTAGTGATCCCTGAGCACAGAGCCAGGAGTAACTCTATGTGTGGCCATAAAACGAACAAATGAAAAAATTAAGGTACAAAGATATCTGCCAAAAGGACCCCTCCACATGACTCTTTGGGAACCTAGGGTCATGCAAGGTTTCACAAATTGTCCTTGGAACACCAAAAACATGCCTACATTTATTATTATTATTTATTGTTATTAAAAATAACAATACTATCCAAATAGTGTCATTGTCACATATAGTGTCCTTTGTCAAATATTATATAAAATTTTATATAACCCCAAACAAGACCTTGTCAGCTATGAATCATTTTCAAACAAAAGCCCGAGCCCCTCAGAGGCATTAATAATGCCTTGTTGAAGGTTACCAAATGGCAAGACTACGATCCTGGAAATTTTTGTGCTCTTCCTTTCCACTGCATTCCCTTGACTACTATTATCAACAGCCCTTCCAAACAGTGCTATCAAACACTATAAACAGTCAGCCAGTCATGTGCTCTTGGTCCTGTCAGGAGCTTGGAAAGCCTAAGTAGGAAAGGTAGTTTTTCTTCCATGTTGTCTGGTGTCCCCACTAAGAGGCAAGGAGATTCACTTGCCTCATAGTTGAGACTGGCAATTCACTAGGACTCGGTAAAACCAATAGATCAAGGTATTAATACACAGTCTCAGCACAGGGCAGTATGGGCATCCATAACCCATGTTGGCTTCCTTCCAGGAGTAAGTGTCCTACAGGCTGAGAAGTCTTGCTGTCTTTAAGACCAGCCTCGGAAGTCACAGGGCATCAGTTCTGCAGTAGCCACAAACCCACTTGGATTTTTCAGGGTGAGAGAATAGAAATCAGCACTCATTGGGGCAAAAGAGTAGAGCGGTTGGAAGATCCTGGCTCTCTTTGGAGAATACAAACTGTCAATCGCCTACTTGGGAAGCAAAATGGTTGATGTTAGGGAAGGTTGTTTTGGAAGAAGCTCTCTGGAAGCAAAAATGCAGCTAGAATTTGTGGCACATTCTTCACAGCTACCCCTCAGGTGGAAGACTATTGGGAGAGTCCAGAGTCATCCCAGGGCATGATGGTTTCTTTTTTTTTGGATCATGAATTCTTCATGAATAAATGAAAGCTCTATGAATGAATAAGTGAATATTGCAAGCACTGGGCTTCATGGTTTCTGAGTGAAGCTCACCAACGAGAATCTTCTGACATAGAGGATGCCTTCCAACACAGAAGCCACAAGGTTGTTTCCTATACAACTGATACACATATGCACATGCACATAAGCACAAGCACACAAACCATACACACATGCACTCCCATACAGAAGATTGAAAACTGAAGAGAGGGGCCCGGGAGATAGCATGGAGGTAAGGC